>CBVK0103769081.1:0-17428 GCA_900067695.1 Picea abies
TCTATTGAAATGCAAAGAACTATAATAATGGCATAAACATTAACATCTAAGAGGGGTCCAGGGGGGAATTATTTATGGGTATTAATCCAAACCCAAATTTCTGAATTTTATTACTGTTTGGGGACAAACTTTTATTTTATGTTTGAGTGTATGAGAGCCCAATCATTAAATTCATGTAAGAGGATGGGTGTAGAAAGTCACATATCATAGTTATGAGGGAGTATGGGGATGAAGTACACTCAACATCAGTCGGAATGAGCAGTCAATTGGCTTGCAGAAAAGAAAATGTGTATAGCCAAAGAGGATGGTTTTTACAGGTATGTTTTTGCATGAACAACAAGCAAACAACATGGAAGAAGAGCATTGGAGTTGGAGTAAGAAGGCTAGGCGAATTTTGGAGCATTTTTGGAGCTAAAGACTAAAGAAGCAAGTTTTCAGGCTCGCAGAAGAACTAGGTTGTCAGGCTTGAAGAGTGAAATTCTTTGTGAGTTGCACTGGAGCAACAAGCTTGTTGTTGTTTTTTTCTTGGTAGTGAGTTCCCTTGAGTTCTCATTAGTGAGATAACTAGTTACCCATGCCAGAGATACCTTGATAAACGAATGGGATGACCGATAGATTGAGAGAAGTGAAGGGGTATATTTCTTGGGTTGGGCAGGTCAAGAGGAAAAGAGTTGGAGGAAATTTTGGATGGTTGTAGGAGAATGCTAGTGGGTTGTGGGAATATTTGAGTTGTGAGTGGGCAGTGAGAGACAACTTTTTTTTGTGGATTCATAGCCCCAGCTCAAGGGTGAATTATTGTTGAGATTTGGAACAACAAGTTTATGTTTGGGTGGGACATCCATCCCAAGCAGATGTTTGCACAATAATTTTAAAAAGATAAGAGTTTATCTATTTCCTAAGTTAATTTATGAATTTAATTGTTGTGTATTTTTACTCTGTGAATGGGAATGCATTATATGCTATTGTAACGGGTTAATAAAATACATTCATTTTTAATTCATCATGTTTTATATGCATTAAGTTATTGGTATCAAAATGGTTAAATCTGTGTATAATTCGTAGTTGGTAAGCTATAAAAATTTAGTTAGCAGAAATTTTTTGAGTTTATGTGTATTCCACATAGCAATGTTCCTCAGTTAAGCTGGGGGAGTGTTACAAATTGGTATCAGAGTAGAAGGTTCAACACTGAGATTGTATGTGCCAAGATCCAAAGCAAAATTTTGCAGAAATTCATTGTTGCATAGTTTCACCTATGAGAAATTTGGGGACAAATTGTGGAAATAGAGCGAAATCCCCAAATCTATGAGCAGATTTGAGTTAATTCACTTCATAACAATAAAATCAAGGGATTCTCAACATCGATCTATAGGTTGTAGAGTTAAGTTTGTCCTTAAGAGGTTTATTTTTTCATTTCAATGACGATTGGGGAGTTGGAAATCAACGGCCTAGATCATTCCAACATTTGGAAGCAACGACCAAGATTAATTATGGAGTGAGTAAAAAATTCCAAGTATTGCAAAGAAAAACTTTGGGCTAAGTGTCAAGGGTAATCCTGATTGTTCATTGAACAACATAGTTAGATCTCAACCATTCGTCAGGGATTGGTAGTTGAGGAGGCTTGTGGGAAGAGTCTACGAGAGGTTAAGTCCATGCAACCATGCAGGTTATGGAAAGTTTAATAAGCCATGCATGTTTTTCTTTCGACATAGTTAGGCCGCAAGAGCAAGATCAAATGAGCAATATTCGTTGGTTGTGGGATATTAGATCTAGACTATTTGATCAATCAGATGGGCATGCTTTCATTGGTTATGGCCTACAGGTTGCAAGCTCACGGGAATAACTTAAGTCCTTGTTTTGATAGCCCACGAGGAAATTTCCACGAGGAGGGTTCTGCTAGGTTTGCGGGAATAAGATTGTAGGAATAAGCTTGCGAGGAATAAGTTTGTGGAAAAGGTATCGTAGGAAGGTCTTGGCGGTAGGTAATTTGATATTCTATAGAGGATAGTCCACAAATAAGAGTCTTCCAGGCTTGTGGGATGCGAAAGATTAAACAAGCTATGCAGGTTTGCGAGTTTTCGCTTGCGAGAAAAATTTAAGTCTATGTTTTGATAGCCATAGGGAAATGTCAAGGAAGGTTCCACAGGTTTGCGGGTTGTGGCATGTGGACAAAAACGTAAGGTTTGTGTTTTGACAACCATGGAGAAATGTTTGTGAAGGAGGATTTTGCAGAGGCTTGTGGGTCGTGAGAAATATTATGGTGTGTTAAGTCGACCGCCTCGCAAAGGTAAAAGGTCGTGAAGGCTTGCGGCTCGTGGGTTGCAGAAAAAACATAATATTACATAATTTGACCTATTTGAAAGGGATTCAATACGAAAGAATCTGATTGGCTCGCGGTTTGCAGGCTACGGGTAATTGAGAAAGTATCTTAAGTTGACTTGTTTGGGAAGGAAGTCAATGAGAAGGATTGTGATTGGTTTGCAGATCGTGGGCTTTGGGGAATTCCAAGTACAAGGTAATTGATTCTTTGGATGGAAAAAGAGGCGCAAAGGTGTTTTTACGGGTTGTGGATTTGAATTATCGGTTTGTTATAGTAGGAAAACAATCAATTTTCTACAAAAACTTGTAGTTTTTGGAGGTAATCAACTTGTAGAGTGATTTTGAGGGCCTAAAAGACATTTTTAGGTAGTCAAAATCACAAGAACTATATGTACTTTGGTGCATACAATTTTCTCAACTTAAATAAAATAGCTCGGTGAGATCTTTCCAACGATCTATCCTTGACGCATAATAGAGCTCATACGAGAAAGTTGTCGCTGAAACAATTAAGGGCATAAATTAAGCGCCACTTTGCTTCCAGAGGGCATAACTTATTTCTTCGAAGCTAGTATGGGGCACATGAGTAGTCTATGGAAATATTATTAACTATAGAATATAACCATGAAGCCATATTTGGAATATGGGTACATACAAGTGTACAGGAAGAGAAAGAAGGCACATGTAGCATACAAGATTAAAAAGGGGAAAATAGTCAAAACTTCCACAGGCCATAAAATTCAGATCAAAGCTTGGATTTGGGTAAACGAATGGTATTTGGAAAGGTATTGGGGAGGAGAAGACAAATATAAATCTATAAAGTTGATTTGAGAAGAAAAAATTGCATTCAACTCAAAGTCAAGAAGTATGAGGAGGAGTCATCAATCCCCAAATAAATTCACTAGGAGAGCTCGTGGAATCTCAGGACTAGGAAGCAACCCAAGTGTGTCTCGTGTTAGGAGGTAGAGGAGGATGCCCGAGGTAGACATCTTCCAAGGTAAACTCGGGAAAATAAAGCCACCAAATTTCAATGGTGAGCACAAGAAGGCAGAAGAGGATGAGGGCTAGCTATTGGAAATGAAGAAATATTTCTAGTTACATGATTATCCCTCCAGGGTAGAAACAAAAATTGCAACCTACTATTTGAAAGGAAAGGAAACTATGTGGTGGGACCGGCTTAAGAAAACCAAGCACCTTGATGAGAGGAAGGTCTCATGGAGGCAGTTCAATGGATATTTCTAGGAGAAATATATGTTTGAGGATTACTATGAGAGGAATGTGAAAGAGTTATTTGAACTCAAGCTGGGAAACATGACAATGGATGAATATGAGAAGAGGTTCTTTGAGTTGTTGAAGTATGTTGACTTCATAAAGGATGAAAAGGTCAAAATCCAAAGATTTATGAGTGGGCAACCTTCCTTCTATAGTGACAAGATACACTATGATAACCCTGGGACTTTGGAGGAATCCATAAGGAGAGAAAAAACATCTTTATGAGTAGAGAAGAGGAAGGCCAGTGTTCCAAAAATCTTGGAATGACAAGATGAAAGGAAAAAAGGATAAAAGGCATAAAAGGTTTTAAGCCACTCTTTTTCAATAACAACTCCCAAGTAAATCAAGAAGGATAGTAAACCCAAAATGAGCCCGGGATGGAAAATTTATTTGGAAAAAGGTTAAGACAATAGCTTGTACAATGTTAGGGATGTGAGGGAAATAACTTATATAGGGATTTCCCTCACAAAGGAGAAAGAATGAGGACTGTCCACAACATTCAGAAGGCTGAAACAATTGGAGACATGGATGAAACATGCCAAGGATTTATGTGGCCTTGGAAAACAAGAAAGAAAAATATCAATCCTTCGTGATTGAAGTGGAAGGTAAGATCGATAATCATCCCATAACAATTTTAATTGATTATGGAGCTAGCCATAGTCACATAAAATCTAACATTGTTGAAATATTTCACTTGCAAAGAAGTAAGCATGAGAAATCTTGGTTAGCTTAGTTGGCCACATGGGCTAAGAGAGGAAAATTGATGAGTTGTTTAAAGATTTCCCAATAGACATGAATGAAATTAGCACAAAGGTAGATGTGAACATCATACCATTTGGTTCATATGATTGTCTAATTGGGATGGATTGGTTGGATAAACATGATGTTGTCCTAGATTGTTAAAACAATAAAATCACTTTTCTTGATGAGGGAGGGAAATAAGGAAAAATCCAAGGCATTCCAAGAGTTGTAGTTGTTTGGGAAATTTCAGCCAAGCAACTGAAAAACAATTTCAGGAAGGGATGCCAGATTTTTGTAGCCCATATGGAAGAGGAAGCCAAAGATAAAATGGCAAGCATTGAATACCATCGAGTCTTGAAGGATTTTGAAGATGTTTTTGAGGAAATAACAGGATTTCCACCAAAGAGGGACATTGATTTCTCTATTTATTTAGTGCTAGGAGTTGTCAAGTTGCCCCAGTGTCCACGATACCTTACACAATGGGCACACTAGAATTGACAGAGTTGTAGATGCAACTTGAAGAACTTTTGAAGAACGGGTATATACACCCAAGTGTGTCACCTTAGGGAGCCCCGATTATTTTTGTGAAGCATAAATATGGAACCTTAAGGCCATGTATTGATTTTAGACAGTTGAATAAGGTCACCATAGAGAACAATTATCCTTTACCAAGGATTGATGATCTATTTGATCAACTAAAAGTAGAAAGAATATTTTCCAAGAACGACTTGAGGTTAGGTTATCATCAAGTGAGGATAAAATAAGAAGATGTCAACAAGAAAATGTTCAAAACAAGGTATGGGCATTATGAATTTACGGTGGTTTCATTTGGGCTATCAAATGCCCCAACTATTTTCATGTGCCTGATGAATGGAGTGCTCAGGGAATACTTGAACAAATTTGTAATTGTGTTCCTAGATTATATACTCATCTAATAAACGTCATAAGAGGAACATGAGCAACATTTAAGAGTGGTGTTGCAAGTTTTAAGAAGCGTAAATTGTATGCTAAACTAAGTAAGTGCATCTTTTATCAAAAAAGGATTCACTACTTGGGGCTTATTATTTCAGTCGATGCAATACCAGTTGATCTTGAAAAGATAGAAGCCATTAGAGGTTGGTCAGTGCCAAGAAATGTGATAGAAGTCATATCTTTCATGGGTCTTGCCGGTTATTACCAAATATTCATAAAAGGATTTTCGAAGATTGCAAGCCTAATCACTTCTTTGCAAAAGAAGGAAGAGAAATTTGAATGGACTCCCAAATGTGAAGAAAGTTTTTCAGGATTTGAAGGATATTTTGACAAGTTTCCCAGTCTTGAAAATTGCAAATCTCGACAAAGATTTTTTTGTGTGGATGCATGCAAGGAAGGGCTTGATGGAGTCCTCACTCAAAAAGATTATGTGGTATGCTATGAGTCTCAAAATTAAAAGAGCACGAGATGAATTATGCCACACATGAATTGGAACTACAATAATCATACATGCACTAAAAAAGTGGAGACATTACCTCATGGGTCAAATATTTGAGCTAAGGATAGAACACTGTGGTCTGAAATATTTGTTTGGACAACCAACATTAAATGCTAGACAAACTAGATGGCTTGAATTTTTTAGTGAATATGAATTTGAAATTAAACATATCAAAGGCAAGGAAAATCAGGTGGCCAAAGCACTCAACAAAAGAGCACATGAGATGCATATGGCAGCCATCAACATGTACATATCATATTTAAAAGACATAATTTTAGAGGCTCCAAATTCAGATCAACAATATCTAAAAATAAAAGAAACATTACAACAAGGCAATTTATAACACAAATTTAATTCTTATGAGCTGAAAAAGGATGAAATACTCACGCACAGAGGGAAAATGTATGTGCCAAATTCCAGTGAGCTGGAAAATATAGTGCTGAGGGAAATGCACAATGTGCCATATGTTGGGCACCTAAGATATCATAAATCAATTGTGGTTGTAAGAAGCCAATATTTTTGGCCTGGAATGAAGAAAGAAGTGGCTAATTATATAGCCAGATGCCTAGAGTATCAGAAGGTGAAGATTGAACATTGACATCTAGCAGGGTCGCTACAACCATTTCCCATTCTTGAGTGGAAATGAGAAGTGGTTACAAATGATTTTGTTACAATTTTTCCTAGTTAATTGAAGCACGTGATTCCATCATGGTGGCGGTGGACAAATTGACGAAGGTTGCACATTTTATTCTTGTGAAGACTACACACAAGGAAACAAATATTGCAAATATCTACATGAAGGAAGTTGCTAGGTTACATGGAGTTCCCAAGGTAATTGTTTTAGATAGAGATAAAAAAATCACATCAAATTTTTCGAAAGGTTTGGTCAAAGGATTTGGGATTAATTTAAATCTGAGTACAACATATCACCCAAATTCATATGAGAAATAGAGAGGACCAACAAAATCATTGAGGACATGCTTAGAATGTATGTGATCGACCAACCACCAAAGTGGGAAGACTACATCCACTTAGTAGAGTTTTATTACAATAATGGGTATCAATCCTCATTAAAAATGATCCCATCTGAAGCATTGTATGGCAGGAAGAGTAACACACGGGTGAGTTGGGATAATCCAGTAGACAAACATATCATTGGGACATATTTCTTGAAGGAAATGGAAGAGCACATGACAAAGATTAGGCAGAATTTAAAATCTGCCCAGAACATGAAAAAACGTTGTCCAGACAAGAATAAGTTTTAAGAGATTTTAAAGTGGGCAAACATGTAGTCTTGAAAGTGAAAGAGAATAGAAGTTCACTAATATTGGGTTGCTACCCAAAGTTGGCAGTAAGATATTATGGGATTTTTGAAATCTTAGAGAAGACAGGGCCAATTGCATACATGCTAGCATTGTCTACATCCATCAGAGTGCGTGATGTATTTCATGTGTCATTATTAAAGAAATATTTTCCTGACTCTAACCACATAATTGATTAGACTGTGATCCAGGTGGAGTACGAAGGGGATTTTTCAGGTGGAACCAGTATGCATCATGGACCAGAAATTTAAAGTGCTTAGGAACAAATCCATAGGGCCAGTAAAGATTCAATGGACCTGTTACGGTCTTGGAGACACCACATGGGAGCACAAAGAAACTATGCAGGACGAATACCCATGAATTTTTTACAATTTTGATGAAAATAGAAGCTACAAATGCCAAACTCTGTTTTTGGGCAACTAGATTCTGAAACCACATCTCAGGGTTCTTGGCCACCTGCGCTTATAGCCATGATAAAATAAGTGCAACTCGATGGACCGAGAATAGTGAAGGGGGCACATTCCTTAGGTCAATAGGTTGAGAAAAATAAGAGATTATGGTTGGAACTACTGTTGGAGTTGTGAAAATGCATAATTTTTATTTTCTAAGTATTGTGATGTAAATTTGTATATCCATTTAGGCATGGTGTTGTGCACCGAGGACAATGCACAATTGTAGAGGAGGGGGCATGTAACATCCCCACTATAATCTCCAATTTAATTAATGTTTAATGTAGATATAATGAAATGTAGCTATGGCCAAGCGATGTAATATGTGAATTGTATTTCTGTTTTTAAATAAATAAAATGTGATACCAAATACTATGGGATATGGACATATATGGGGGTTGAGTTTTCCACAAGAGGGGGAAGTGTCTAAGAGGGGTCCAAGGGGGAATTATTTATGAGTATTAATCCAAACTCAAATTTCTGAATTTTATTATTCTTTGGGGAGAACCTTCTATTTTTTGTTTAAGTGTATGAGAGATAAATCATTAAACTCATGTAAGAGGGTGGGTGTATAAAGTCACAAACCATAGTTATTGGGGAGCATGGGGCTGAAATAAAATCAACATTAGGCAGAGTGAGTAGTCAACTGACTTGGGGAAAATAAAATTCGTATGGTCAAAGAGGGCATTTTTTACAGGTATGTTTTTGCATGAACAACAAGCAAAGAACATGGAGGAATAACATTGGAGGTGGAGCAACAAGGCTGGGAGAATTCTAGAGCATTTTTTGAGCTAGAGAGTAAAGAAAAAAGTTGTCATTCTTTCAAAAGAATTAGGTTGTTAGGCTTGAAGAGTGAAATCCTATGCGAGTTGCACTAGAGCTACACGCTTGATGTTATTGTTTTCTTGGTAGTTTTCTTGGCAGTGAGTTCCCCCGAGTTCCCAATAGTGAGATTCCTAGTTACTTGTGCCAGAGAGACCCTGATAAATGAATGAGACACTCGATGGACCAACAACAGTGAAGGGGTACATTCCTTGGGTTGGGAAGGTCAAGAGGAAGAGATTTGGAGGAAATTCAGGATATCTGTAGGAGAATGACAATGGGTTGTGGGAATATTTGTGCTATGAGTGGGAAGTGAGACACAATCTTTTCTTGTGGATTCCTAGCCCCAACTCGGGGGTGACTTCTTGTTGAGATTTAGAAAAACAATTCTATGGTTGGGTGGAACATCTGTCCCAAGCAGTTGGTTGCATAAGTGTTTATCTATTTCCTAAGTTAATTTATGAGTTTAATTGTTGTGCATTTTTACTCTGTGAATGGGAATGAGTTATATGTTGACGTAATGAGTTAATTAGCTGCATTCATTTTTAATTCAATATGTTTTAGACACATTAAGTTATTGGTATCATAATGGTTAAATCTATTTATACTTCTTAGCTGGTAAGCTAGATGAATTTAGCTAGCAGTAAAATTTTGAATTTATGTGTATTCTTCTTAATAATGTTCCTCGGTTAAGATGGGGGAATGTTACATGGTTAACACTTACTAGTGAGATATTTGAATTTCCTTTATGCACGTTTATGATGTAGAAACTCTCATCCTTGATTATTCAATACTATTTGACTCTCCACATGAAGATTGCATCCCTCGTATACATGTAGGGGCTTCCAAACACTACTCCACATACGTCAAGGGGTACTACATCCAATTCCACTTCATCAATAAAATTAACACTTATAGAAAATTTAGTCTTACACTATTTCATTACCTTGATCTATGCATCTTTGTTTACCCATGCTAAGGGATATGGGCTAGGATGATCATGAACCTCCAATCCAAGCTTGTAGACTAGATCCGTTGCTATGAGATTAGCTTGTGAATCGAAGTTGAACATATCGTCTATATTGTCTTCTTAACCCGAATCTTGATGTGGAAGAGTTTATTCATCTCCTTCTCTTCTCGGTGTTGAGGGCTACTCAAATTCACCTCCTTCTACATTGATGTGCAAACAATCTTCTCATCCACATCTAAGATACTTTCAAATTGGTTGCTCAAATATATGGCTAGAAGATTCTTTTTCTTTGCTTCCTTCTTGTGGTTCTTTAGGTTCAACTTTGGATGTAGTTTCCAACACTTTTCTTCAGTGTGACCATCAATATTACAATTGTTGCAATCATTGTTGGGATCCTTGCACTAATGTCCAATGGATACTATCTTCTTATCCTTTCCCCCTTTCCACTTCTTCTTCCTTCCCTTAGAAGCTTCTTGGCTCTCTTTCTACTTGGATATTTTTAGTTTCCCTTTCTTGTGGCCTCTGTTTTCCATATACTGTGCCTGTGCACATGCCTCATCCACTATCCTTTTTTTGAAATGCATCATTTTCTTTCGTAGATGGCTATGCATACCCCCTACATACTTCAGGAGTACATTTAGGTTCTTGGGAGAGATACCCAACATTATGGCCATCTTTCTAAACTTGGTAGTGTACTCCTATAAACTTTCCCCTTGCTTCTGCCCGAAGTAGTGCCACCGTATCCATTGGTCCTCTACATACCCAATATGATAGAACTGAGACTTAACGAGGCTTTTGAAATCATCCCACTTACTTACTAGTGGATCACCCTCCAACCTAAGTGTCTCCATGTGAATTTCCCACAAGGTTAAAGCATGGCCCTCTAACTTTAGTCTGAAAAATAATATATTTTTCTCCTCATCTATATGGTGAACGTTGAAATAAACTTCTAGTTGCTGCAACCAATGATTCAATTTTATGCATTGATCTCACCTTGGTATGGCTTTGTGGCCACTTTGACTTCCACCTTGAATAGGGTCTGTGACGGGTTTATGGCATTGGAACTCGACTGCTCTTTCTCAAGTTATTTTCGCGACTCCCTTTTTGGGTCTTCATTATCTCTCAATTGCCCATCTGATCTTATCTTTGAGTTTGAGCCTCCAATTTTTCTAAATGGTTCGAGCTTGTTTGCTAGAGCCACCACGAGGAAGGACATATTGTGAGATATGTCAGCGACTTGCTCTTCTAGCCTCGCACATATCTCCTTTGTCATATCTTGAGGGTTTTTATGAATAGACTCGTTGGCCATGGCTAGGGTTCTACGACTTTATTCTTAAACCAATTTCTAGATATTTGCAACTTTCCACAAATATCCCAAGAAAACCTACTATGATACCTATATGATCTGTAAATTGTTGCAGATATTCCGCTAGAATAGTTCATCACAACAACTCTGATAAATAAAATATAAATCTACATTATGAAGATTAAATTCCTTTAGATTCCAGAATATTTATTTACTGAATTTCTGTTTATGCATGAAATATTTGAAATGCGAAAAATAGGGAACAGTAAAATAAAATCACACACCATCCACAAAATAACACAAAGTTTTGCTCATGGAATGGGAGAAAACCCAACTAGAAGGTGAGGTTGCCTTGGTATCGTTTCTCTGGTACAAAAATAAAGCAAGTACAAGGGAGAGTGATCCAAATTGGATCTGACAATAACAATTGGATATTGGTGTAAGCTCTAAGATGATCAACAATGACATTGTTTAATGCTATGAATGACAAAGGAGATCGACTTGTTGGCATGACGGGCCCCATGCCATCATGACTGATGTCTAATTTTGTATGTAATGTATGTAAAGTCGGGAAGTATATTATTGTATAAAAGGAAATAATGAGATGTTTATAAAACCTTTTCCACATGGGAGAAAAGACAAACAAACAAAGAAAAGAAGGAGAAACAGTCTGGAGAGAAGTTGAAGCATTGGGGACACCTAACCATCCAACTATCCTCCTGGTTGACTCAATCCTCTATATTATGTTTCCCCATGATGAGAAAAGGGTTCTTTGGTTGTGAATGATGTAAAGAGGCTACTGTTGAGTCGCCAAAGTGTCATCTTTTTACCAACATTTTCACTTCACTTTCACTTCACTTTTAACCATATTTCGCTTTCCCACACCCTTACATAAACCATTTTTCATGATTACATGGGTTTTAGACATATTATTTTCCAATGCATCTATTTTAGTGTTTTTGAGTGAATTTATGATTAAATATTGGAAAATGACATGTTTACACTTATATATGAAAGTGGGATGAGTTTCATGATGTTTACAGGTGTATTTGAAGACTCCAACCAAGTCAAATTTGACCATCAAGTCTCAAATTCGAATTCCCTCTGGTTGATATTAAATCGTTGAGAATTTATATGACAAAATTTCACTCAACAGCTACTAAGATGTCATTGAAGAGCATAGAGATGAACCAGAGAGCTTGTAACTTTCCCATTGCTGAATAATAAAGAGCCTGGTTGAAGACAAAAGAATGTTGGTTTTCTCGTTTGGGTTTCCAGGGTAAATTCTGAGTTTATGTGTGATTATTTTTGTGGTTGTATTTGTTTATGAATGATAAATGGTGTGCACTATAAGTTAATAGTTTTTTGTGTATGGTTTAGCAACGAGAATTCCATGTCGTTTTGTTTTAGATCGTTTTATATTAATATGTTCCTTGTGGGTTAGTAAACCAGACCAACAACTCTTTAACCACACCCATACATTGATTCAGAAGTTGAAAATCAAAGACCCTCCTTCCTGAGCCATTGTTATTTATCTGGGGGTTTCTAATTTCATTTTGGAATTGCTAGGCACATTATCGACTTATTGGGGCATTTCCCTTTGCCCGTAAATCATAGATGTATTAGATATCAAATTCTGGGGTTGTCCAGGCACTCAGTAGCTACCCACAATCCATATACATGTTTTTTCCACTTTGTTTGCTATCAATTTCACCCTAGACATTTCCCTTTGTCGTTTAATGACGAACTCAACTTCTAAAACATTTTATCTACCCATGAATGTCACAACTAACTTCCATACATTTTTTTGCATTGTGGGTTACCCAAAATCATCCCAAAACATTTTCTTATGTCGTTGGTGATCAAATTCACCCCTCATACTTTCCTCTCAGTTGTTGGTTAACAATTTTGATTTGTAAAAGGTTTCCCTTCACAGTTGGCCACCAAATCCACCTTTTAATTGATTTCTTTAATCACAGGTTGACCCACGTTGACTAGGCTTTCCATTTGGTCGATTTCCATTCCTTATTCGACTGACAACAATTCCTAGTCGACTAGATCCACCCAAGGTTAGATGGGGTTTTCCTTTGGTCGATTCAGTTCCATTGGTCGAGCCAAATTTCATCTGACTCGACTTGGACAAGCCAACTTTCCTCCAACTCAACCTCTCTTCCTTTCGACTTGTTTCCCAAATCGAATTCAAGGTAGTCGACTTCATTGTTATCTGAACCGACTTGACTTGTGGCTTGGATGGTCGAGTCTTTTACATCTTCTAAAGAGCTAAGGTTGTATATGTTTTATAGATATTTCCGTGTTGGTGAGACAAATGGTTATAAGCCTCTCGTTTACAGATCAAATGGTATCAGAGCATATGTGTGAATGCATCTGATGAGACTTGTATGGTAAGTACCCTCAATGATTACAAAAGAAGTGGACGAGAGTTGTTTCTAGGGATAGAGCGAAGTAGAGCATAAAGAATGTCAAGGGAACATTATGAAGGAGAAGAACAAGAAGACCCTAGGGCCAGTTTGGATCAATTTGAGCAGAGTTTGGCCACGTTGACATCAATGATGTCACAACTATTAGTAGTGAAGAGAAAGGAAAGATCATCAACAAAGGCTTGTCATGTAGGCCCCAAGAAGGAAGAAAATAAGCCATAGACAGAGCATAAGACTAAGCTAGATATGGGAAAGTGCATCTACAACAAGACATAGGTACCTTTCCATGTGGAGGCCAAGGTGGAGATAAAGCCATATACTAGGGAAGTGGATGCTATCAAGCTAAACCAGTGGCTTGATAGCATCCAGTAACTGGAAAACAAAAGATTTATTTTGCTCAGTTGAAGCTTGAAGGCCATGCTCTGACATGGTGGGAGAGTGATGCAGTGAGCAAAGAACTAGAAAATGAGCCACCAATGATTGATTGGGAGGAGTTCAAGGACATGATCAAATCTTCGTTTTATCCAATAGGATATGAGGAACAACAATAAATAGTATGGAATTACTTCAGGTAGAGACAAGGATAATTAGTGCAGGAGTTCATGACAAAGTTTAGGAAGAGAGCAATCTAGATGGGGTACCTTTCAAAAGTCTAGACATGTTATTCGATTATTTGGGGGCATTGTTACCTCAGATTCATAGACAACTGATGTTATTTAGACCAAAGACAATTGATGAGGCCAATATTTAAGCACAATACCTTGAGGGAGACAAGTGGAAGCCATAAACTACTCACATGCTAGTAGAACCACAAGAGCAGTAGAGAAAGAGGAAAAACAAGAAGAAGTGGAATGAGAAGAAGATCATGGAAGTAATAGTAGAAGAAAAACCTTCCATCCAATAATGTAAAGGATGTGATTGGAAGGGACACACTAAGGAGAATTGTTGGAAATTACACCCTGAGAAGTGCCCCAAATATTTTTGGAAAAGGAAGAAGAAAGCATTGATATCAGTGTATGCTGAGGAATGGGTGGATAATACCTCAGACCTAGAAGGGAAAATTAACTGCACTAATATTCAGAAATAGGTAGCATTAGTTAGTTGCAGTCACAAGGAGGAGAAGGCAACAAGTAAACTTTTCAACATTGAAATCCAGATGAAACAGAACAAGGTGGATTGTTTGCTTGATCCTGGTTCACAATCCAACTTGATCTCTATGCAAATGGTTGAGAAGCTTGGGTTGGAGACTCAATATCATCCACATCCATACCATAAATAGGCTAGTCAAGGATGGAAAATCTTATGCCATAAATAAACACAAGGACAAAGCTAAGCTTTCTTTGATGAGTTCTCACCAGGCAAAAAGAATCATGGGAAATACAAAGAATTTTTTCTTTTTGTTCTTGAGATAAGGAGAGAAGTAAGGAGAAGGAAACACGTTGGAGATGAATGAATCCTTGGAAGGATGTAGTGGTGAGTAGCATAAACAACTAAAACAATTGATTGAAGCCTATAGGGAAGTGTTTTAAGAGCGTCAGGGACTGCCATCCAAGAGAGAGGTTGAACATGAGATTCAATTGTTTCCAGAGTCACCATTGCCCAACATTAAAATGTATCAAAAGTCTGCCATCGAAGAATATGAATTAAAGAAGCAACAATAGCAGTTGTTGGAGCAAGGAGTCATCAGACCCAGTACATCACCATGTGGTTCACCCATCATCATGGCTTGTTTTTTGTAGTAGACTGCTTCAACAAAATGTGTGCTCATTCCTTGTAAGAAGACAATCTTTGGATGAGAGGCTGTTGAACTATTTTTCAACCATGTCTGGGTACATTTCAGATTTCCAACGTCCATCATATTTGATTGGGACAACATGTTCTTGGGAATATTTTGGACAACGATTTGGGAGAGAATAGATACCAAGTTGAATTACTCCACTACCTTCCATCCTCAGACTAATGGAAAAACCGAGGTAGTAAATAGAACGTTGGTGCAATTATTCAGAGGTTACAACAAAAAACATCGAAAGACTTGGGACGAACAACTAGTCTACATTAAACACTCTTACAATAGAGCAATTCATTCTTCCACCAATAAGTCTCCTTTTGACTTTTTTTGATTATCTACCTCCTTAACCATTTGATATCGTTTATGGACAACAGAAGGAAGAAGTAGGAATACAAGGAGAAAAACATAACGAAAAAACATTCATGGACAAGATCATGCATATCCATCTAAGGGTTCAGGATCAGTTGAAGAAGAGCCAATAGTTGTACTAATCTAGGCATGATCAACACAGGGAGGATCATAAATTCTGCGTTGGATACAAGTTGTGGCTCTATCTCTGTAGGGAACAACTGTAAGGAGCATCAAAGAAACTCAAGCCCCTTAGATATGTACCATTTGAGTTCATTGAACAAGTGAATGAGAATGCCTTCAGGCTGAAACTTCCACCTTACATGCAGATCAACTTAGTGGTGAATGTGGAATATTTGAAGTTGTTCGAACCTTCCATGTATGATGAAGAGGAAGAACATCAGGTTATTCCCACTGTGGAAGATCTTGCACCTCATGGTCTTGAGGAGTTGAAGGAAGACACATTTCTGCAACACAAGGAGTGGACAACTTGTAGAAGACAACAAGAAATATGGAATATTGGTCTGAAGGGACATAGTGCAAGGAAAGCAAAGTGGTATGAGAGGAACTAGATTGCAAGCAAATTTCCCCATCTATCCTTAACAACTTTTGTGGACCAAAAGCTTCCCAATGGGAAGGTTTGATTCAACAAGAACAATTGGCTATCGACATTGGCTCTAGGATGATCAATACATGCATTATTAAGGCTATGGAAGACAAAGGAGATCAACTTGTTGGAGTGAAGAGCCCCATGCCATCATGGTTGATGTCCGATTTTGTATGTAATGTATATAAAGTCAGGCAGTATATTATTGTGTAAAAGGAAATAATGAGATGTTCATAATGCCTTTTCCATGTGGGAGAAAAGACAAACAAACAAAGAAAAGAATTAGAAATGGACTGGAGAGAAGTTGAAGCATTGGGGATGCCTAACCATCCAACTATCCTCTTGGTCGACTCAATCCTCTATAGTATGTTTCCTCATAATGAGAAAATGGTTCTTTGGCTATGAGTGATGTAAAGAGGCTTCCCATATGTCATTGAGGAGCATAGAGAGCCAATAACTTGCCCATTGCTAAATAATAAAGAGCCTGGTCGAAGCCAAAATAATGTTGGATTTCCCGTTTGGGTTTCCAGGGTAAATTTTGAGTTTATTTGTGATGATTGTTATGGTTGTATTTGTTTATGAATGGTAAACGGTGTGCACTGCAAGTTAATGGTTGTATGTGTATGGTTTAGCAACGAGAACTCCCTGTCATTTGGTTTGAGCTCGTTTTATATTAATATGGTCCCCATGGGTCATTAAACCAGACTAAGAGCTCTTTAACCACACCCCTATATTGATTCATAAGTTGCAAATCTATGACTGTCCTTCCTAAGTTGTTTCTATTTATTTGGGGGTTTCTAATTTCGTTTTGGAGTCGTTGGGCACATTATAGATTTGTTGGGGCATTTCCCTTCGCCCGTAAATCATAGATGGATTAGTTATCAAAGTATGGGGTTGTCAAGGCGTTCAGTAGCTACCCACAAGCCATATACACGTTTTTTCCACTGTTTTTGCCATCAATTTCGCCATAGACGTTTTGTGTTTTCGTTGAATTCCAAATTTGACTTCTAAAATATTTTCAATACCCGTGAATGTTACTGAAAATCGTCCCTGTTATCCTTGATTTCATGGGATAATCAAGAGATCATGTCTCGAGGCCCATAGTTCCTAGACATGGAGTATCGAGAGCAGGATTGACCCGAGCATAGCCCTGGAGGGCCCATCCTTTTCTTCTCTCATCAGATTCATCTTGTCAATAGCAGCAACATCCACCACCTTCGGCTTGGTCTTGTATCGGAGGAGGTTCTTGCTCCATGAGGTAATTGGTCCAGGTATGATGGTATGTGTCACTTTTGATCATTAAAACCTTTGAATATATGCATCTCATTCCTTTTATCTCTAACAACCGCTTGGATCTTACATTAGCCCACTTGACCATGATCTGGGAGATTGACAGGGTATCTTAGCAAGCTTGTGCCCATAGGTCTGGGTTTGCCACTGGGGATTTCCGAAAAGTCATCGTCCGCTCCCCTCATAGCACCACTATTTCATCTTATCTCCAGCTCACTTGTCCCATTCCCCTTGTCCGGGCATTGGGTTGACCTGTTTGTAGGATTGCATCTTATCTCGTGGGAAGAAGG
>CBVK0103769241.1:1818-11833 GCA_900067695.1 Picea abies
TTCACAAACATGGAAATAGAGGCTGGGAGCGCATTAGCATATACTTCGATTTGCAGCTCCTAAGTAGGTTTAGCTTCAGGTTGGAACTTGTTTAAGATGGTTGTGAATATTTGATTGAAATATTTAACCTTTTCCTTTGAACTCATGGTGGCGGTGAACAATTCAACCATCAAAGCTCCTGTAGTGGTTTCTTCGAAAAATTTATCTAGAAAATATTTTTGAAACTTTGTCGAATTGGTTATGGATCCTACATATAATTTGAAATACCACATGGAGGCTGAGTTCTCAAGAGTGTATGGGAACATCTTGGAAACTACATCTTCATGCTAGACGTTTATTAGTCTGATAGCTAGAATGAATTTCTTGATATGATCTTCATGCAACTCCTAGGTCTCAGGATCAAACTTAGGAAGTAACTTCTCTAGATGTCGGGGAAGGTTACGAACTGATCCTGGGATGGACAAAGCATCTCTGGCCAACCAAGGTTGATTGTTGTGAGGTGTGTTTCCCCTTCCTTCATCATGGTTGTTGTTGTCTTCCATATCTTCGGATTATAAGTTAAACTCCTCCTCTTCCGAAAAATCGTCTGGTTCAGAGACGTTGTCGGCTGGCGTTTCGGGTATCAGATCAAGAGGATATTGTATTTTGATGATTGAGAAATCTATTAAGTCTTCTACCGTGTGCACAATTTTTTTTTTGAGAGTATTGACCACTGGTCTACTTATCTTATTTCTTCAAGGAAGTATCAGAGCTAAAGACAACACACCGATCTGTCGGGATTATGCTCTTGTGATTCTTCTAAATTGGTTTAAGTCCTTGTGAGGAAGAACATAAGGTATTTCATGGAACAATTGTTCTTCCTTGTGCTGGGGTGAGTTACTCATTTCAGGATTACTCAATGTGTGTGGGTTGTCTTGGGAATGAATAACCATGCATGTGGGATGTTTTGAATCTATTGGCTGTCTGAAATATTATATGAAATATATATTCAACCATTCATTCTTTAGGCCCTCCTTCTAGCGCCAATTCTGTTGATGGGTCCTAAATCCCTTTAGTTAAATAATAGGAACCAAACCCACCACGGAGGCCCAATTAGACTTTGCAACATTTAATAGTGGAATGGTTCTCCAGATCTTGCGATTCGGTCAATTAATCAATGGGCTTTATGTTTTCTTGTGAAGGTGTCTCCTTCAGTTTGGAATTTCTCTTTTTTGTATTTTCTCTTTCATGAAACGAGATAGGAAATAGTTCTTCTCCACGTCCAATCACACATGAATTTGATGAAAATAACTTGTCTCTGGTCCAGAAGGACTTCTCAATGAAAGGCAACTTCAAAATAATTCTTAACAACCAAAAAAAGAAGAGTTTCTTGCAACAACCATCGACCCCTGATTAATTGGTCAACGCTCTTATTTATAACATAAAATTCAACTGAAAATAATGGCTAAGTGCAAAAAAGTAAAACAAAATTCGCCACGTGGTGTTCCCTCCTAACAGTTTTCCAACAATCAACTTAAGATATCACTGAAAAGGGTAAATTTTCTCATACTTTGACCAACTAATGAACAACTCCTCACAGGTGTGGGCGTATGGAAATTTGTACTTTTTCATCGAAGCCGCACAAATCCCTCTAATATTTACTGCATGTGTTCGATATTTCACAAGAATGATGCATAACTACTGCAACATAGCCCGTGCTCTAATCGAGTATTCCATAAATTGTTGCACCTATCCTGGAGTTGTGTTGGTCACCTTTGCTATCTCTTTGACCCATAATGAATCTTGATTGGAGTGCGATTCGACTATGTCATGCAAGTCGACAAAGTCATCGTGTGTGACGAACTTGGGGAGTCCGATATCTTTCATATCCTTGTTGATTTTACCCCAATGATTCTCGCATTTGGCCCATTCCTCTTGAATTTCTCGGTGCAGTTCCTGAGACATTCTTGCCCAATATTCGGCCAATTTATTTGTGTGATCCAGACTGATTTCGTTCAACACCTGAATGTTGTGTTGTTCTTTATCTCGGCCCTGCTAGACTGCTTCAACGTAGTCGATTCACTCCACAACTTGTTGTGCCTTCTCGTACCACTGCTCCATATATTTAGACGTTGTGAGTGCCATGAGGGTGTCCTCCTAAAGCTCAATGATTCTTACGGTGAATAAGTGCCGCTCATCTGTGAAATTTCTATAGGCCTCCTTGAATTCACTCCTTAAGTACATCGTGATGTGCGTGGTGTCCTAATAATACTTAGCTAGGTGGTGCAAATGTTCCAATTCTTTCAGGGTGGTGTCCAACTCCTTCTCATCTCTTCTGGATCTATCTAGGGTATCATCTGAGATCACTTTCCTTGCACTGATAAGTTCATATGTTCTGGCATTTTCCGTGTTTATCAAATTTTCCTCTGTAGTGATGAGGATAGAGTGATCTAGATTAATCCTCCTTTTCTTTGTGTTCCTCTGGATAATAGATTTCTTCTTCTGATCATAGGATATCACATGTATATCGGCTACCTCATCCACAGGTTTGGAAATCTGCTAACCCCCCCATGTGAGTATATTTCCTAAACTCCCGACGGTATATATTTGTTCAAGATCAAGATCTCAAACTTCCTCGTTGTGTGTCGAAGGCCCGACTTCTATCTGTCACTCGTCGGGGATCTGAGTATCAACTGAAATAGAGATTACGGGGATATAATCGATACTTACTTGTTCCTTGGTCGTTGAAACATTGATTTCCTTTTGTGTGGCTCCTTCCTTTGACTCATTCAGTTCTGACTTGTCCTCCAGACCATCTACTCAGGTCTTTGGTGCATCGGGCATCTTTGTGTCGAGGCTACTCTTGACTTATTTTTCTTTCTGAGGGAACTCCTCGGTTTGGACCTTGGGAAAAAAAGAAGAAGTCTTTTCATGCCATTTTTCTTCTTCAACATGCACAGGGGTCCCGAGATATGCTTCCAGGCTCTCGTCATCTGAATAGACTTTAATTATCTCATGGAGGGGATCTGATGCACTTGTTTCTACTGATACCCCGACTATTTCTAGCTGAGTCACCACATCTTTCGGTGACTTGGCTGGTGGCGTTGGGAATTCAAGGTCATCCAACCCATCAATTTCATCAATATCTATACATTTAGGGCCGCTTGTACCCACCTGGCCTTTGTCTGGGTTATCCATAGGGGATCCTATCATTTCTGATAAGTCTGGATTATCTTGTAGCTTATCAAGCACCCATTGTGCCCGTTCCAACATGAGTAGTCCCCTTTCTCGTGCATCCTGTACCAAATGGATATCTCTTCCTTGCACTGGGGCCATCAAGGGGGCTTCTGCTGCTTCATCTCTTTCATATGCTATCCTTTCTTCTCTGGCCCTAAGGACCTCTTGAGTAGATTGTTCTAGGGATGTTGCTTGCTCTTCCAAAATCATGTCCTTGAACCTGGTTTACTTAGGGTCAACCATCCTTTCCATCACCTCGTCCCAATATCGGGCATTTTTTGTGAAGACCTCATATTAAAACCTGTCATGGGCACATGGCTAGCAGGATGATACTTGCAATGCATGCTTCAAGACCAAACCCTTTGGGTCATGCTTGCAAAAATGAGCGGTTTGAAATCGAAATTCCAATTGGCTCAATCCTTCCTACTTATCTTGAGCGATGTATTTTACCATGTAGAGACCTATATGAAATCTCTAAGGTATGAACTCTCGCTTCTTATCTTTTACCATAGTAGCATTGTAACCTTGCAGGATGGTCTGGTAACATATTTCCCTTACTACTAGTTGATCAGGAACATACACAGGTAATAGGTGTGGTGCTCCGGTGGCTCTGAAAACCCTGATGTAATTATGATGCTCATCCAGATACCAATGAACTATTTTTCATATCATCTTTTTGGCCACAACCAACAGTCTTGGGCACTCTTTCTTAAAAATAAAAAATGAATAGGCACGATGAATTGATCGTAGATGAGGGAGTATGATTTCTTATACTTGTTCTCCCATAAGATGCCAAAATAAACGTGGACCGGAAGTTCTGAGGTGTTCTAGATCAATTTCATTCTGACAAAGGTATTTCTGGCACATATGACATCCAATAAATAAGAATCCATGTAGAAGGATGGAGTCTCCCCTTCTTTCGATGTCTGAGCCTATTGGATGCAAATTCTCAACTGATTTGAAATGATGTAACCCCAGTTAAAACCTCTCCCCAAAGTGGCTATCGTGTAATATAGAGGCATCCACACCTATGAAAACCTAGAACAATATTTTTCCCCATACAATCGACAAATGAGGGCCATTGGGTAGATATACGACTCTCTTAAGTTGGCCGTTGGGTACCAGCAGGAGGTCTGATTGGTGAACTTCTTATCATATATCCACCATGAAGCCATCAACTTGTTGGTGTCATATTTCTCATATAAGTTCACAAAAAAATTGGTGTTCAGTCACTCGTCCGGGTCTCTGAGCTTGTAGTAATTATGCACTTCCACCGGAAGGAAAACCCCGACACACTCGCCATATTCGTCATTAATTAGACATATTTGTGTGTCTGTGTGGTCGATAAGCCACTTCAGGAGTTATATGCAGGGGAATAATGGAGTTATGCTCACTACCTGGTGCAGGTATGATCTTTAGATATTGAGAAATACTTCATCATCGAGCCTTCTCGTATCGGGATCGTTGTGCAGAGTATATTTGGGAAATTCTTCCCACTTGATCTTCTAGAAAAGTTCTCCCCAGTGTGGAAGAAATGTCTTGGTCCCTATTCTTACCTCTGTGTCTCCGAAGGCTGGAGGAAGAATGAAAACCTCCTTGGTGGATGTCTTGATGACAGGCACCATCTTTGAAGCGAATTCCAATTGTTTTGCAACCACCGGGGATGAACTTTCTCCCACATTTGGTTCCTTTAGATTTGGTGCTCTTGGAGATTTCTTGGTGGTTGGTTTTCTTGGAGGCATTGTTCCTGGAAATGAAACAATATTTTAGGGCTAGTGTATAGAGAAATATTGGGTCAAAATGTATATGTGAAGTGAAAACACAGAAAATCCAGACTGGTACATACCTGTAACGCTTGCTAAACTTTATTGTTTTAATACTCACGAGACCTTGGAAGCTTTTTCTGAATTTCTAGTCTCACTCCTCTAAATGATCTGAACTTATTTTCACACAGAATAATCTTGTTTACAATGGCTCAAAAGGATTTAATGGGAAATATCCTACCAGTCGTATCAACCAATTAATTTGGGTGAAAGTGAAATTCAAGCAAATCTACTGCTGAATCTTCGCAATTTAATTCACCATGGGTTGACGGCGGCAATGCAGAAGGTGATGTGTTGTATCGATAGGTTCAAATGTTCCTTTTGATTCGTGCATGAATTATCAACTAATGAGATATTTGGGATTAATCATCCCTTTAAATGCGTCGTATCTAGTGTTAAAACGTCCCATCGTGTCGCTTTCCTAGTGGGGATGTCAAGAATCGACGAGGTGTTACGAGAGTTTTCGTTGGTGTTCATTTGTGAAAAACCGTCGATGCTAATCGATTTCACCACATGGGTTTGAAGTGGAACTATTAGCTCGAGATAAAACTAAATCGTAAGGTTATCCATTATGGAAAGGATACATGGCAGATGAGGACAAGCGACTTGATCATGCATATTTATCGGAGTTGGGGTTTGTACACAAGACGTGTGCGTTAAAATAAACCTAGGATTGATAATGCCAAAAAAGTATTGGGGATTGGTGATCGAGGAAAAACTCATTATGTTCTCCTCGGACTTACTTTCTCAAAAAATCACCGATGGCGACATGCTTCGGGGATCGGCTATCGACGATATCCTCGTGTAATTACTTATCGCGAAATAAAACTTTCTCTTTGCCGAAGCTGATGAAGATCGACGTTTGGTGACTGTGAGTTTGTCGAGTATGTTTATTTCATTTTTAACTCTTCCCTATGTCGAATCTTTGAGCACGTTGGAGAAATGTTACGGCTGTCGATTCTTTAATTAAATGTTAGTCTTTTAAGTTATGGTGATTTTCACATGTTCAAGAAAATTTTTAAAGACTTAATGAGAATCAAAATGATAAGCAAAGGAAACATTTTTCATACTTAAGTTGAATTAGACAATGCAAAGGACCAAGTGGTACCCAAAAAGTAAAATTTGACATAAAATTTTTAGGGTTCTTTGAGTTCTCAACAAATGGCGACTTACTGGGTGCAAGCAAAATATCTATTCCTCCATCAGGCTCTGTTGATACAAAAGCTAGTGGAGAAATTAACTAGTTTTAAATCAGAGCCTCTTTACCCTTGCATTTGAAATTATTCGGTTGATGCTTCTAGGCTTTCCTGTGGGGTTTTCCACCTTTATTCCTCCTTCGTTTCCTGTAACCCTAACTCATTCCCCTTTTGACAAAATCTGGTCAAGAATTCACTGGCATGAAGCCTTTAGTTACCTTTAATAACTTGCTACAATGTTTCTCCGCTGCCAGTGAGTGTCCATAGCCCCGACAGAGTCACCTCGACATCACAGACCTTGATCCACTGCCAACGAGTGTTTATAGCCCCGAAGGAGATATCTGCATACCCTCTCCCACTGTTCAATCATTTGACAAAGTCAATTTTATTTGGGTAGAATTCTTTGAGCGACTGAGAGAGGATGACATCTATTTATTTTTCAAAGTGAGATAGTTAAGGTGAATGCATTGCTAGCTTTGTCTTCGGGGTTCATGTAGTCCTTTCTAGCTTTCCAACTTTCCCTTAAGGTTTCACTAGACCACCAGTCAGGCACTTCGACATTTCTCCAAAGTTGTTCATTTGTGTATATTAGTGGACGCCTCGAAACAAACGTAGGTTCCTCAATGATTCTTGTGTTGTATGTGAGTGATGAGTTAGGAATAGAGTTCGCTATGTCCCATGATTTTAGGTCAACCATTGTCTTGCTAAAAACAACCTTCAAAGTGAGGAAATCAAAACAACAAAGAAAATAAAGGCAAATTCACAATCGAGCGAGCTAAAGCAAAACTCATGAAACACACATACGAAACATAAAACAAAATCAACAAAGAAATATATATATATATATATATATATATATATAATGGAAATATTGTTTTATCAAGTGGTACCCAAAAAGTAAAATTTGACATAGAATTTTTAGGGTGTGTTGAGTGCTCAACAAAACCCAAGGAGGCGATCGACAGTGATGCAAAATACACACTTGAGGGGGCTCAAGCGGATATTGTACTGTCGACATCATTGAAAGATGACCCATAAGTTATATAGATGTTGAGTGTGTTTCTTAGATCGAGCGGTGAGGTCATCTAAGTAAGCGAGAATGATGTGAGCAAGATCGTGGAAAACATAACTCATGGCCCATTGGAACGTCACACCAACATTATTGAGTCTAAAAGGAATGAAACAATATGCAAAAGTACCCCATGGGGTGGTAAATGTGGTTTTATATTGATCCACTGGATGGATTTGGATTTGGTTGTAGCCAGAGAAACCATCCATGAAAGAAAGAGCCTTGTAGCCTGCACAATCATCGATGATTTGGTTGATGAAAGGGGTAGGTAAGTTGTGTTTGGGGCACTCATGGTTGAGATTATGAAATTTAGTGCATACACAGATAATGACATATTTTTTGTTGACAAGGACGGGGTTGGAAACCCATGACGTGTATGCGATGGGGTATATGAATCCTACAATGCGTAATTTGTCAATTTTGGCTTTGATAGCCGATGCTTTGGATGGGTATAGTGGTTGTTTCTTTTGATGTACAAGGGTGATATCTGGCCATGTGTTGATATGATGTTTGATGATAGAAGGATCGAGGCCAAGCATTTATGTGCATGGCTAGGAAAAAATATCTCGGTATTCCTAAAAGAGAGCTTTGTAAGTTTTGAGTTCCTCAGGGGAGCATACGGTGCCGATGGTGAATTCTTCTACGATTCCAAGTTTGGTGGAAATATCAAATTTGACAGTGGGGGAAATATAGGCCATGTTCCCTTCTTCAAAAGCATCAGGGGTAGGGATAGGGTTGTTGAACTAGTCTATATGCCCTGATGGGATGAAATATTTTGTTTTGATTGCACATATGGATCCTTGGCGAAGAGGGACAAATGATTCATATGAGATAAAAAGTTCTCTGTGATTGAGAGCATTCCATGGTAAAACGATGGTAGTTAGTTCTTCGAGGATATCTTCGTCCCAGTGGAAAATGTGAGAATATAGGGGATCCAGAGAAGTAACGTTAGTGTCTGTTACCATATGGTTGTCTTCAGGTGGTGAAGACATAGAGGGGGTATCGCAAGGATGGTGCGATGGTGTGCTTGAAATAAACCATATGCTCATACACTGTGGGTTGTGAAGCGTGGGTGGAGGTAAGATTTCCTGAGGGAAATGAACAAGAGAGTTGGGAGGATTTGGGGGTAAATCCTCAGATAGTCTATCCATGAACCATGGAGGGGTAGGAAGTGCCTCAGGTTCAGGGGAGGTGATATGAACATTATCTGGAGAGGGAGTAGGGGGAATCACTTGTATCATAGGAAGTGAGCGGATTGGAGGATTTTGAATAAGGGCCATTTGACGATGCTTGTATTCAATGATCATGGGACACTGGTATGTGAAATGATCAAGTGATTCACAAAGAGATCAAGGGAATCTAATCCATTCATTGACTGAGGTAGTGACATAATGGATGTTAGTGACGCGAGTACCCGATGACGTAGGCAGAGAGGGGTCTTGATGAAAAATTTGGTGTACTGCCGTGAGCGTCTGCCGAAACTGAGGTAGCACAAGGAAATAGTGGGTGTAGTTTCCATACTTTGAATAGATGGAACATGCGAATATGGTTCACAAATATTTATTGCCTATAGTAGGGGATGCGGTGGTAGTAATAGGTGTTATCGGGGAAGCAATGAGTGAGGTGGTTTCTCAAGGGAGTTGGATCAAATTGCGTAACTCGAGGAGAGAGGGGCATATGTTTTTGGGGTGTCCCTCTCTCTCTCATAATGCGCAAGGAGGTTGAACTTAGGGGGGAAGTGGAGTAGTGGGCTCTTTCTTTTTCCATCTGCCCCCAAATGTAGTGGTGGTGCTGGAAAGTGGGGGTGAGGGTGGTGTGGTTGCAGTTAGTTTTGGAATCTACATCGAGATTCCTTGTGTTTGGGGAGGGAGGGATGGTTGAGGGACCATCGCGGGTGGGTGTAGAAACCATACCGAAATGGCAAGCACCATGTTGGGAAGGGTAAGCGTTGTGGCTACCTGAAAATATTGTATGCCCGATGGGGGGTAGAATACGTGCATTTGGGTGAGGGATTGGGGGATTATCCCCCAAACCAGGATTTTCCCTTGGAGAAGGGTGAAGTCGGGGGTAAGAGGTGTCGTAGGGTTCTCAAGTAATTCTTGAGGTAGGATTTCTTCCACTAGTGGGATGTCTGGGGATGGAGAAGCCTCTATGGGAGGGATGGTATCTCCAGTTTTAGTCCCATCAGAAGATATGAAACACACTTGTGCCAATGTGTGTATGAGTGGTGGCACTCCATGGTATGTCCCCAGCAAGGATGGGTCCCTGAAAATTCTGGGGGCCATATCTATGAGTGGGTAGGCATCAGAATTAGTGTGGACAAGAGGTAGGATGTTATCTATGTTGGAGGAATGGTTAGGTTTGTAATGTGAAACTTGGTTGATGGTGATGATCTTCCCAATGTGGGGGAACATCATTGTTCGAAACACAAAAGAGGCCACATCATTCATAACATACATGTATCTTCACCCAAACATGATGTTGTAATCAACTGGGGCATCGATAACTTCAATATCAATGAGGATAGTTTTGCTCCCAAGTTCAATGAGGACATTTTGAAAGAGCCCTTCATGAGAGGATGGTCATCCATCATAAGCTCTCAAAGTGATGGCAGATGGTATTAGCTCAGGGGAGCCAATTTTTTTCCATACCATTTTGGACATGATGCATGTGGATGCACCTTCATCAATGATACATCGATGAACTATGAT
>CBVK0103769242.1:0-13169 GCA_900067695.1 Picea abies
ACTTCCTCATAACAAAGTTGAATTGATTTATTTTCCAAGGGAAATACATTCTTATTGCTTTGATTATTAAAAACCTAGGATTATAATACGTGAGGGTTTAATTATGAACCACGAAATATTATTTCTATTCAATATTATTTGTGAGGACGATCATGAGCATCGTTTTCTATGATATTGAGTTCGAGGGTTTAATATATATTATGGTTTTTTTCTCTATGAGTAGTTTTCCCCTTATTTATGAAGGGTTTGACCTCATTTTTTTTAAAGATTCCATGTGTATATGTGTTAGGCTTCTCTCTTTCTTTATGTAAATGGAAAA
The DNA here is from genome assembly GCA_900067695.1 of Picea abies. Classification (NCBI taxonomy): domain Eukaryota; kingdom Viridiplantae; phylum Streptophyta; class Pinopsida; order Pinales; family Pinaceae; genus Picea; species Picea abies. The sequence continues at coordinate 320 of CBVK0103769242.1, forward strand.
ATATTTCTATTGAAAAATAAAATGAATAGAGAAACCACATCTCTCTACTAGAGCTTCTTTGTCTTTAAAACAAACTTCAGGTTTATCTAACTCTAAACAAAATAGATGTTATGTTATTACTCTGCACTCCAATATTTTCATGTTATCTTTACTTTGTTTATTCTTTATTTATTCTAGATTTCCTGTTTGGAAATATTAATATGACTTATGTTCTGAGTTTCTCTTATTATTATTTCTACATATATATGCATGAAAAGATCCCCATCATATGGTTTTCTTGTTGTGACATTTCTATTTAAAAACATATTTCTTTATATTGAAAATAAAGAATTTGTTTCTACATAGAATAATTTTATATTAAAAATAAAGAATTTCTTTTTATATAAAATAATTTTACATTATATATTATACTACATGAAAAAAAAGATAAAATTACTTGAAGCCTTGTCTTTCTATACCATATAAAAAGCAAATCTTTTCTAGAATCATTGTCTTCTTTTAAAATATAATAAAATAATGCATTTGTAATTATATTTATGGTTTTTTTTCACTTCTAAATAACCATGTTGTTCAATAAAAATAAATAGTAGGAATTAAAACACTAGCTAATGAATTGCACAACACAAACTAAATAAAGTTCCAAACTTCAATTCAAAGATTTATATTCCAAATCCTTATCTTGTGCATGAGAATAAATTTCAATTAATAATATAACTGTATTTTTAGTGGAAAACCTACTCTAATCATTTGAAAGGAAATGACTATCTTCATATCAAATTGTAAATTTTTGCAACTAATATTAAAGAGAAGGAAAAGATAAGAAAACATATATGAACTCACAAAGATACTAGGGACAAAATGAGAAGAGATTCTTTCTCCTCCCAACCATAGACCAGAGCATCCACACATCAATTGCTCCTATCACCAACAAAACCAATTATTTATTCCATGATAAAATGAAAATGCCAATAATCCTTTCCAAGTAAATTCCCGAACTTGACTCTTTCACAGAACCATCAAGTTCACACCTACACAAGTACTCAAAAATGTCCTGCCTACACCATACTTGTATTTTCTCTTGTTTTATCAAGCATATAATATATTGCTTGGGCATTTCTTTTTCAAGTTAGACTCATCCCTAACTCTTCAGAGTCTTGGCCTAACTTCTTGCTATCTTTTTACCTCACCTCCAACATACTTGGGAGTATGTTTACATGTGTCCTCATGGACAACATTTACCCTGGTTGTTTTTATCCTTTTTTCACTTTCCCATGGAATAAAGAATTACTCTTATCATAGTTGTATTATCTCATCAATTTATCTCAAGTGATTTTAAAATAAAATCTAAATAATATTTACATAGTTTTTTATCATCATAAAATGTTTATGATGACCAAAATGCTAACTAGAGTCTTTCTCAACATAATAATCCAATAATTACAATTATTCAAAAATTTAAAATAGAATCATATTACATTCTGGTCACACAAGAACAAGAATAGGCATATTTCTTGACAATTGTATAAACAAACACTTTTTCTCTATCACAAGCATCCATGCTACTAAATTAAGGAGTATCACATACAAATTACACAAGTTAGTTGTAAATTTTGTAAATCCACAGTAACTGTCAAAACATGTTTAGACAACTTCCTATATTTCAAGTCCGACTCTAGTTCATTATTTATTTTACACATGTTAGTTGCCAAGTTTCATGTAATACTTAATTCATTTTTATAAGATGAATGGTACTCAAATATGTTCCCCTAAGGGATATTTGTTTTAACCTACCTAAATGATTTTTCAATAGGAATTTTCACTCAAAAATATGTGCATGTAAGGGCTATGTTTTTACTCTTCTCCAAGTGATTTATCAAAAATGATTTCACTCAAAAACATGTTCCTGTAAGGGTTATGTTTTTACTCTTCCCCAAGAAATTTATCAACAATAATTTCACTCAACAACATGTTCGTACAAGGGTTACATTTTTTTCCATTCTAAATTAAATCTTCAAGCAACACTAGATCATAGTCCCATTCATTTCTTTTGAATCTCCAGATAAAGGTAAATGAGGATGCTGACAAAGATGGGCATGTAGGGTAAATATAGGATGGTGTAGATAACACATGAATATCCAAACTCATTTTTAATTTTTTTTGGCCACTCACTCATGCATGAGAATCCTCGGGCTCGAGAAATTCACATCACCCAAAAATATTTCCTTTTTCCAAATAGGAAATAAGTCAAATAAGCACTGTGTTAGTGGTCCATGTTATTTAGTTAGTTTGTTGTAAATTTGAACTATTGATTACTCCTACAATTGATCTCTCTATCATAAAACTCATGCTAAAACATGAGCTGAAACTACCACGTATAGTGAAATTTTACAAGTGTCATGTTGAAACTCGTGTCAAAACTGCCATGTATAGTGAAATTTTACAAGTGTTATGCTCAAATGTGTGCTGAAACTTGTGCTTAAACTACCATGTATAGAGAAATTTTAAAACTGTCATGCTGAAACATGTGTTAAAAATCATGTTGAAACTCCCGCGTATAGTGAAATTTTACAAGTGTCACAATATTTCTTCATTTGCAATATTGTGGATGCACACATTTGATTTTTCCATGCTAGTATGCATTCATGATGAGTCAGCTACTGTTAGGTAAAATAACTCATGGATAAATGAAAAAGAATGACTCGAGGCTAAAAGGAAGTTGAAGTGGTCTGGAAGACAAAGAGACGGTTTGGATAACAACTCATGCTTAAAGAGAAGTCAAATCATTTTAGAGATGAGGAGGGGTTTTAAAATAAAATGGATCACTATTTTCAAGGAAAGGTGAACTACAAAGTAACGAAATAATAGAAGGTGGACTGGAGAGAAATATTCCAAGTTGGGTGAGCACACAGAAGGGAGAAACAAAATCTCATCCAATACACGTAGACCATTACCGTATGGATGATCTTGTAGTGGTTTTCAGCCATGCAAGTAGAAATTCATGGTTGTCTTTTAACCTAGGTTGGATGTAATATATAAAATATTTTCTTTGCATTGAATTAATAAATGAATGGTATTGAGATTCATGGGTTTTCTAGTGTTTTCGTTTTCTGTGGATTTCTTTATTATTTGGAAAAAGTATTTCAGTTTTGTTTTTCCACTATGTATTATGTAGTAGAGTGTGTGTTGTAGATTGTTTTGTGTTCCAACATATATATATCTGCATCAGTTGGTATCAAATCCCAGTTCTTCTCTAGGATTACCATGTAATATGTTTCTATGAGACAGGGTACAATATACATGTTCGTGGTGGTTGCTCGGAAAGAGTGTTGAAGGTCAAGTTGTGTTATAGAAACAGTGTGAGGTCTATGGATGTTGGTGTTACACATACGAAATGGAGGAATGTCACCATGAAGGAGAGGAGTAGGAAGGGGAGCTATTGTAAATCGAGAACTATCTAGAATTTTAGAAGAAGAATAGAGGAATCATAAAATCATAGTAATGGAGATGATGAAGTATACTCAAGGTTAGAAGAAGAAATCAAAGATGAATGGGATGCTGATGAAAGAGACCCAACATCTAGGTTCATTTCTTATTTAAGTAAGAGGGGTGGTGCAAAGGTTGAGGTTTCTTTTTATGATGGTAGTCTCAGAGTTGAGGTTCTCATTGAGTGGATTGGAGAACTCAAAATATACTTCAAGTACGAAAATGTTCAAGATCCAAATTGGGTAATATTTGTTGTTACTAAACTAAAAGGCCATCCAGATCCTCAGAAAAAGGGAGTCATATGTTTGCGAATATACTGAAGATTTATTTAGGATGTCACTAAGAGAAGGCCCTAAAGAACCATAATTCCAATGAGTTGCAAGGTATGTAAATGGGATAAAGTATTTAATTTAGGATGAAATGAACACACACTATTTCTGTTTTGTTGATGAAGCTTATCAAGTTTCACTTAAGGTAGAAGAAAATACGAGAGGAAAACACATCCTAGAGGTAGATGCAAAGATTTTAAAGGACAAGGTAAAGCAAGGACTTCTAAAAGCAATGAAAAGAAACAAGAATCTGTCAGTGGTCAAGGTGGAAGAGGAGGAAATGGAGCTAGTAGAGGTAGAGTATTTATAAGAGGAAATGGAAGATACACAATTACTTGTTATCATTGTGGTGTAGAGGGACACAAGAAGTCTAAATGTTTGGAAAGGAAAACTTCAGGAAGAATAGGTGAAGCACGAACACAAATCACATAGGTTGATGAAGCTTTAGTAGTTGGATAAAATGTGAATTTTCTTTAACAAGAACAAGGTGAGAATTTTTTTTTCTAGAGAGTGTTGCTTAAATATGAACAAAAAGAGGCAAAGAAATGAGAACAATGAAAGAAATTAAAAAAAAAAATGTAAGGTTCAAGGAAAATGTTGTAACTTGATTATAGATGCAAGAAGTATAGAAAATTATGTCTCCACTGAAGTCATGAACAAACTGAACTTGATAAGGTTAAACCATCTGAACCATTATCATTTTTCTTGGTTTAACAAGGGACAACATGTGACTATCACTGAGAAATGCTTATTGAATTTTCAAATAGGAAATTTTCAGGAAAAATGTTTATGTGATGTGATTGAGATGGATGCTCGCCACATAATTTTGGGAATACCATGGTTGTTTGATCAACAAGTTCACCATGATGGTAAGGAAAACACATATGAGTTTAATAAATATGGGAAACAATACAAATTAACACCAATGTTGGAGGATACAGTAGCAACAACAAGAAATTGTGTTGATATAAACACAAGTAACAATAGAATCATGCTATGCTCTGCTAAAGAATTTATAGAGGAAGAAATAAAATCAACATTTTGTTTAGTAGTGATTCCAAAAGAAGTGAAAAGTGTAGAGGAGACAAATGTTGTATCTATAGAAATAAAGTTGTTGTTGTATTAATTTAAGGAGATTATTACTAATTATTTTCCAAAAGGATTGCTTCCAGTCAAAAGCACTTCTCATCAAATTGATTCAATTATTGAATCAATTTTACCTAATAAATCGCCTTACAACATGACTCCAAGAGAGAGTGAATAGGTGAATAGACAGGTGTAGGAGCTACTTGATAGATGATTGATTAGATAAATATGAAATCCTTGTGCAGTACTAGTAGTGTTGACTCCAAATAAAACAGGGGAATGACGAATGTGTACTGACTCGTGTGCTATAAACAATATCACTATCAAGTATAGATTTCCACTTCCGAGAGTGGATGATCTAATTGACAGTTTGAGTGGTTCAAAATATTTGTAAAAAATTGATTTGAAGACTGGATACGACCAAATTTGGATAAGAGAAGGTGACGAATGGAGACAACATTCAAGATGAAAGATGGATTATTTGAATGGTTATTGATGTCATTTGGGTTAACTAATTCACCCAACACATTCATGAGATTGATGAACGATGTATTGAAGCCATTTTTGGGTAATTTTTTGGTTATATATTTGGATCATATATTGATTTTTAGAAAGAGAATATAGAGCATGTTGAGAATGTGAGAGCAATATTATAGTGCTTGAAGGAAGATAAACTATTGATAAACCTGAAGAGGTGTACATTCATGCAGTGAGAGTTAGTGTACCTAGGTTTTGTGGTTTGAAAGGAAGGACTGAAAATTAATCCTAAGAAAGTGAAGGATATCCTTGAATGGAAAACACCAAGATGTACATTTGATGTGAGGAGTTTCCATGGATCGGGAAGCATTTACTGGAAATTCATTAGGAAATTTAGCCAAATATATGCACCTCTTACATAATGTATGAAAAAAGAATTGTTCCAGTGGACTACAACAACATAGAATTCATTGGAAGAATTGAAAAAGAGAGTAACAACACAAATAGTATTAGAATTACAACATTTTATTAAAGTGTTTCAAGTTGATTGTGATGTTAGTGGAACAAAAATAGGAGTAGTGATAAGTCAAGAGGGAAGACCCATTGCATTTTTCAGCGATAAGTTGAATGATTCTAGAAATAAGTACTTTGTTTATGATCAATAATTTTATGCTATTGTGCAAACTTTGAAGAAATGGAGACATTACCTACTACCGGTGGAGTTTGTCTTGTTCACGGATCACAAATATCAATAGTACATTAATAGCCAAGGTAAGTTAAATCAAAAGCATATTAAATGGGTAGAATTCTTGCAAATTTATTATTTTGTGCTAAAACACAGGTCCATGAAGTCGAATAAGGTGGTTGATGCATTAGTTCGAAGGACAACATTCCCCAATACCATGTCGGTAGAAGTGGTAATCCTTAACTATCTAAAGACATTGTATGAAGAAGATGCATATTTATCATAAGCTTGGAAGGCCTGTAAGGAGCCTTGGAGTTTAGACAAAACACCATATCTGGACTACCATATCCAGGAGGAGATTTTGTTTAAAAATCAATAGTTGTGTATTCCCAGTAGTTCCATACGAATGAATCTCATTAAAGAATTTCATAGTGGTGATTTAGGAGGACATTTTTTCATTGATAAGAATATATCCCTGGTAAAGGAGAGGTACGTTTGGCCCAACTTTAACAAGGATGTTTGAAATTTGGTGGAAGTTTGCAAGATCTATCAACTAGCCAAAGGAAAACGTTATAACACATGACTCTATACTCCATTGCCAACACCCAAAGGACCATGGGAGGATATTAGTATGAATTTTGTCTTAGGATATCCTATGACTCGAAGAAATCATGATTCAAGAATTGTAGTTGTTGATAGGTTTTAAAAAATGGCACACTTCATAGCATGTAAACATACTAGTAATGCTAGTGAAGTAGCTTCATTGTTTTTCCAAGAGGCGGTTAGATTGCATGAACTTCCATGGAATATTACTTCAGATCATGATACCATATTCCTTGGACATTTTTGGAGGAAACTCCATAAAAAGTTAGCCTCATATTTTTTATACAGTTCAACATATCATCCTCAAACGAATGGTAAAATGGAAGTAACGAATAGGAGTCTAGGAAATTTGTTGAGAAGTTTAATTGGAGAGAATCCTAGTCAATGGGATTTTTCATTATCCCAATATGAATTCACATATAATGATTCAGTGAAAAAGTCTATGGGAAAGATTCCATTTAATTTTTTTTATGGATGGTCACTAAAATGTATGGTAGATTTGGTTGCATTGCTAGATTTGGAAGGAAGGAAGAGTGTTGATGCAAATGATTTTGTGCACAATATGCATGAATTACAAGAACAAGTAAAGAAGAAATTGAAAACCAACAATGCAAGTTATAATCAAAGAGAAGATCAACATAGGAGACAAAATTTATTCCAAGAGGGTGAGATGACCTCATGATTCACTTTAGGAAGGAGTGATTTCCTCGAGGTACATACAACAAACTCAACTACAAGAATATAGGTCCATGTCAAATTCTATAAAAGATCTCTGATAATGTTAATCGACTGGAACTTCTAGAGAAATTTGACATATCTCCTAAATTAAATGTTGCTAACCTCAATGAGTTTCATGAAGGGGAAAGAAGAGCATATGAAGGTACCCTTAGTTATTAAGAACAACATATACCAATTAAATTTGAGGAACATATTGAATAAATTCTTTCTACCAGAATTGGTAAGAAGACTCTCCAAAAGAAGTACATGGAATATATGGTCAAGTGGAAGAATCAAGGGGTAGAGAATGCATCATGGGTGATTGAATATCAATTAGCATATGTATAGAACTCTTCACCTCAACAGTAATCTATACATGATTTGGAGATCATTTTTTTCTTACCAGGGGTTTCTGATGTAGGAGCTTCCTTGGGCTCGGGAAATCCGTATCACCCAAAAATATTTCCATTCTACAAATAGGAAAGAATTCAAATAAGGAATGTGTTAGTGGTCCATTTTATTTAGTCAGATTGTTTTAAATTTGAATTGTTAATTACTCCTGCAACTACTCTTTCTATGTTGAAACTCATGCTGAAACATGTGATGAGACTCATGATGAAACTACCACATATAGTAAAATTTTACAAGTGCCATGTTGAAACTTGTATTGAAACTCATGCTGACACTGCCACATATTGTGAAATTTTACAAGTGTCATGTTGAAACTCATGCTGAAACTGCCATGTATAGAGAAATTTTACAAGTGTCATGTTGAAACTCGTGTTGAAACATGTGCTGAGACTACCACGTAGAGTAATATTTTACAAGTGTCACAATATTTCTTCATTTGCAACACTATGGACACACACATTTGATTTTTCCATGTCAGTATGCATTCATGATGAGTTGCAGGTACCGTTAGGTAAAATAACTCATGTCTAAAGGAAAAAGTGTGATTTGAGGCTGAATGGAAGATGAAGCGATCCTGAATATAGATATATGGTTTGGGTAACAACTCATTCTTAGAGGGAAGGAAAATTGTTTCATAGTTTAGGTGGGGATTTAAAAATAAATGGAGCACGATTTTGAAGGGGTTGATGAACCATGAAGTAAGGAAATCATAGAAGGTGGACTGGAGAGAAATATTCTGCATTCATGATGAGTTGCAGGTACCGTTAGGTAAAATAACTCATGTCTAAAGGAAAAAGTGTGATTTGAGGCTGAATGGAAGATGAAGCGATCCTGAATATAGATATATGGTTTGGGTAACAACTCATTCTTAGAGGGAAGGAAAATTGTTTCATAGTTTAGGTGGGGATTTAAAAATAAATGGAGCACGATTTTGAAGGGGTTGATGAACCATGAAGTAAGGAAATCATAGAAGGTGGACTGGAGAGAAATATTCCAGGTTGGGTGAGCATGTAGGAAGGGTGAAACAAAATCTCATCCCACACATGCATACTATTACCCTCTGGAGGATTTCGTAGTGGTTTTCAACCACGCAGGAAACAATTCATGGTTGTATTTTAATCCAGGCTTGATGTAATATAGAATTTTGTTTCTCTACATTGAATTAATAAATGAATGGTATCGGAATTCTTTTTTTTTTTTGGTGTTTTACTTTCGAGTGGATATCCTTCTTATTTGGAAAAAGGATTTTTTTTTTCCTTTTCGCTGTGTATTATGTAGCAAGGTGTGTGTTGTAATTATTTTTGTGTTCCACCATATATATCTCTCCATCACTCACATATCAATGGAGCCCTGGAAAAAATAGTTAATAGCCAGAGAAATGCATAATTTAGATAAGAAATATGGGGCCCTTGACAATATGTATCCAAAGTAGAAAATGAAATAACGAAAACCGCAAAGGTGGGTATTCAGGTAAATCCCTAGCCCTTATATTTTTGTTGAAATATAACTTTCAAAAATCCTCAAAGTGTGCAGGAATAGAAGAATCTAGTATCCATGCATCGAAATATTTAACCATAATATTACAACCTAAAATTGAAGAAACTAGAAATATGGAAATTTTGCCATAAACTGCATAAAACCTCTAAACCCAAGAAAATAGTTGGTAACGTAAATTAATTACAATCACCCAAACAATCAAACCCTCACAGTAAGTATCCCTAACCACCATGGATCGAGCTCGAAGCACTTAAGTATGCATCGAAATTGGGAGCAGAGGCTAAACCATGACCACATGAGCTTCCATACATAGATACATAGCAGAAGAAAAGTATGAGAGAAAAAAAAAGAAAATGACAATTTAGTCACAAGAGGATAGAGAATTCATTGAAATTTTGAAGGATATAGAACAATTTCATAATTATGATGAATTTCATGGAGCCCCTAATTTTGTTTCAATAGTACCATTAATTTAATCCTTATCATCATAATATTTCGTTGAATATTGACATATTTACTAGTGACCACATACATGAGGGAAGATTTATACATCCATTACCCATTCTTTAATGGAAATGGGAATTAGTTACTGTAGATTTCATCACCAAGATTTCTATAAAAACAAAGAATCATGATTCCATCATGGTAATGGTGGAAAAGCGTAAAGAGGCTACACATTTTACTCTAGTAAAGATGACTCATAAGGTAGCCAACATTGTAGATATTTAAATGAATGGAATTCCTAGGTTACATGGTGTGCCTAAGGTGATCGTATTCGAAAAGAATCCCAAGTTCACTTCCAATTTTTGGAAAGGGTTATCTAAAGGATTCATAGCATGTCATCTAGATTCGGATGGATTGAAAAAGATGATCAACTGATTAATAGAAGATATGACAAGAATGTACAGAATGGACCAGCCTTTTAGATGGGAATAGTATATTCATTTGTTTGATTTTTTCATATAACGATGGGTACTAGGCATCAGTGAATATGACTCCATTATAATTCTTGTATGACATGAAATGCATCATGATAGTGAGCTGGGATAACCTAGTAAAAATCGTTTTTATTGGGTCATAAAAGATAAGGGAAATTGAAGAGAAGATGGTAAATATTAGGAAAAATTTATAGGATTCACAAGACGGGAAAAAACGTTATGTGGATAAAGGAAGGGAAAAAAGAGAATTCAGAGTGGATGTGCATGTTTCTTTAAAATTAAAGGATAAAAAGCAAGGATGATTTTAAGGATGGATTTTTTTTTGAAAATGTAAAAGATTTGGTGAATCTTCTGAATCCTTCATATGCCAACTATTAAGTTTTGGCGATATTTTTGTAAAAATATTCAAATTTATAAGGATGTTATATAGTTTTTATAAAATTTTAGCGATTTTTAAGGTAAAATAATTTTATCCTATAGAATTTGGGAAAACCGTTTTTAAAATAGAAAATCTCGTTTGTGGAAAAACCATGGAAAATTAGCCCATGAGTGAAATTTAGCCCCTAAAATCATCCATGATAAAAAGAGCTCATTGAAATTAGGAAGTTATCCAATGTTGGTAGTTAAATGTTGTGGGTTGTTCGAAGTATTAGAAAGAATAGGTCATGTTGAATAAATCCTTTCATTTCTTATATCGATGATAATTTTTTTTTTTCATGTGTCTTTATTGAAGAAGTATATGGTTGATCCTAACCATTAGATTGATTGGACTATGATCTAGGTGGAGCATGAAGGGGACTTTTTGTTTGAACTAGTGTGTGTCCTAGATTAGAAAGTAAAAGTCTTAGGAATTGAGCCATCATCCTATTAAAGGCCACGTGGATCTGCTACGGTCATGAATATTCCATGTGGGAGCATGATGAGGTCATGCAAGAGTAGTACACACAAATTTTAGAAAATGTTTTAGGAAATATAAATGTACCTTTTTATATAAGTGTATAAGGACTTGATTTTTGCATCCGAAATTGCTAGATCCCCCTTCTTGGAGAATACCTATTTGATATATGCTAGAGCCTTGGAATTGAAGTGGGATAGCCTGAGGATCATTAGTGCAAAGAGCGAGGTACACATCCTTTGCATATACATGTTGAGGGGAATTAGAGATGGGAAATTGCAATTGATATAGGAGTCGGCAATTGTGCAATTTTTGAGTATTTCAATGTAAAATTTATATTTGCATACATGTACACATGTATGGTGATGTGCACTAAGGATGGTGAAAAATGTAGGGGGGTGGGAATGTAACACCCCAATTTTGATCCCAATATTAGTGATGTATATTTGTAAATATGATGGATCAGTGAGAGCCAAGAAATGTAATGTGCAAACATTGTACATTGAAAAATGATAAAAATTAAATACACCATCGGGTACAGATGGATAAGGACAGATTCATGTAGGCTATGATTCGATAAGAGAGAGTGTCCAATGATAAACTCCACATTTCTATAGTTCTATTCCACCTTTGAAAACCATTTTTTAAATATATATTTTACCTCCTTTGACGTATTAAAAAAAATCATTGAATGTGTGTAATATGTTTGGAGGAAATTCATCGCACCAAGTTACTGAAGCATGTGATAAGTTCACTTATGATGGGAAATGTGTCATTGAATTTTTGTAATAGGTGGTTGAGAGAGTCATATCTCTTAGTTTTGATAGCATGGGATTAGTAGAATCATATTTGTAGAATTATGAGAGTCAACCATTCATGAGAAAGGAAATTTGAGTAAATAGTAGTGGTGAATTTTTATAGCTAGAAGAAGGGAGAAAAAAATATCTTAGTGCTAGGAAAAGGGAGGAAGAAAATGTATGTGTTGAATATAGCTTTATGAAACTTGTAATTATGATGAGAATGAAGTTTCCATTCTTCTAAGTGAATTTATGTTAATCAATTACCTAAAGGAGAATGTGTAAATGTTGGTATGAGAACTCATGTTACATATGGATTTCCTAGAGACCCAAACCTATATATTTCTAATAGAGAATGTGTAAATGTTGGTATGAGAACTCATATTACATATGGATTTCCTAGAGACCCAAACCTATATATTTCTAATAAGTATTTAGTAGAGCCCTAGATGGGATTTATATTATTTGAGGGAATCTAGTGTAGATAAGGAAATACCATCCTTTAGTTTATGCATATTGATGGGGAAGAGAGTTTTGCAGTTGAAATTATTGTAGGAGTTTCATCACTATAAACATAATGGATATTGGACTATTGTGTGGACTGCACACACCAAAAGAAGCTTGTCTTTCCTTAAGGACTCATATCACCAACTCAAGGTTTTCCTATTGCAAATATAATTGGTGAAATAATCCCTATGGTTGGGTGAAGGGCATAATGTCTACAGTTGTTTGTGTAAAAAAAATCTAAATATAATTGGTTTGATCACTATTGATTTATTCTTTTAATTAATATGTTTAATTCCTACATTTTAGTGTGTGTTTATGCATTTTAATTTGGTGTATTCTTGGGCGGTATGCATGAATAAAAATTTTCATGATTGTTTGTTGGACAACTGAGAGGTGGGGGGGGTGAATCAGTTGTTACTGTGCTT
>CBVK0103769296.1:0-16963 GCA_900067695.1 Picea abies
GATGAGATGAGATTTGAATGTGTAATTATTATGTATGTCATTATTGCATATCACTTGTCCTAACAATTGTTTCAAAAAAAAAAAATTTCTCTACTGTACTCAAATAATTGATGTTGTAATGGAGGGGACATTACATATGGTATCAGAGAGGGTTCAACCCTTCAACATTGGACTATTACGCCTTCCACTGTGTTAACTAAATGATTAAAATTATACCGCTAATTAAATTTTGAAATTATACATGCAGGTAATCATGGGTAGAGGATGCAAAGGAAGTAGATGACATGGTGTTGGAGAAAGAGGTGTGACACCTCTAATACTATCCACGCTAAAGGGGTCTAACCCCCGGGGAGAAGAACAAACCATCGAGTAGGAGTAGGTTGTTGTGGGAGATGTGGTAGGTATGATGATATCCTTCTAGAGGATGTCATAGGCATTGATCAATTGCCTAGATCAATATGAGGGTAGAGAGTTTGTTCCCAATGAGGGTTCGCAACATGCTCCAGCTGGTAGTATTAGTATACATAGAGAACTACAGAAGGTGAAGTTTCCCAATTTCTGGGGTGCCACAGATGGATTATCCATTGAGGAATGGTTGGAGAACATGGTGATTTGCACTTCGTTATTACACCTCCAACATGAAGGTCCTCATGGAGGTATTCCAACTAAAAGAGAGTGTTATAATTTGGTGGAAGACACTCCTACCTCAACTAAACATGGTCATTGAATATGTCTCATGGGAGTTGTTCAAGGAATGGTTCTAGGAGAGGTATTTTCCGAGGAATTCATTGAGTTCCAGCTTAATGAGTTCAATGCATTTTGAAAAGGTGGTCATATGGTGTCGTAGAACAAGGATAGGTTCATGGATATACTTAGGTATGCTCCACATATCAACATACAGAAGTTAAAATCAACAAGTTTTTGTATAGCCTTAATTTCAACATTTGTGCAAAGGTGAGGATCTCGATGCTTTAGATGTTTCATGATGCAGTTCAGAAGGCCCTCATATCTAAGGAAGAGATTAACAATGGGGGTTTGGGTAGGACTCCTTCTAGAATGACTCGAAAGATGACATCAAGAGTGCAACAGCATCAGACACCATCCATATAGACTTTCGGGCATTGAGATATGCCCAGAGGACCTATGTTCTCAACACCGCAATGAAAGACTCCTCAGTAGATGACTCCTTATATAGGACCATAGTAGCAACAACAACATCTTCCACAACAACAAAAACATTTTAGGCATGTTCAGCAAAACAAACTTGGATAACAAACTGTTAGGACAACAACTTCTACTTCGGGGACCAAGAGCATTGGACCAAAGACTAGATGTTGGACATGTGGGGAGCCACATTACCAGTGATATTTTCTGATTGAGAAGGCCAAGTAGGCTATATCATATGGACCCACTATAGTTGGATATTTGGGCAAGGCCCACATGATACATTCAACAGTGAACAACCTCTAGGCCGAGCACCAATCCACTATGCTTGAGACGTCAGGTATGATCATCGATCAAACCTTTAGTATCTTGATAGATCTAGTTTCTATAGAGATATTTATTTCTATTACATTGCTAAAGAGAATTCAGGTAAAGGAATTCGATCAAGACGAGTTCAGATACGTAGAAATGGCATCTGGTGCCAAATAGAAAGTTGGAGGAAAGTTTACGGACTGTAGCATTAACTTGGGATATTTTGTAACAAAGGCCATTCTATTCATCACAATATTAGGATCTTATGACATATTAATAGGCATGGAATGGTTGGAATCGCCCGATGTGATACTTAACTATAAGATATTTCCAAGACCACATTATCATCAATTATGGATTAAGGAGGAAGATATCCCCAAGACTGTATTTAAGATAATATTTGGATAATATGAGTTCATTGTTTTACCATTTGGACTGATGAATTCCCTCAAAGTGTTCATGATCTTGATGAACGACGTATCTCATGAATAATTGGACATGTTTGTTCAAGTATTTATTGATGACATACTGATATATTCTTGGACAAAAGAAGAGTATGACGAACACTTGAGATTGGTTCTACAATGTCTAAGAGAAAACAAATTTTATGGAAAGCTCTCGAAATTTTCTTTTTACCAATCGAATATTCATTACTTGGGACATATCATATCTAGTGAAGGTATCGTTGTGGATCCAGAAAAAGTAGAGGCCATTATGGAATGTCCAACACCGCCAAACATAAAGGAAGTACATATCTTTATGGGTTTAGCAGGATATTACTGACGATTTGTCGAAGGCTTTTTGGAGATAGCAAATCCAATCATGTAATTGAAAAATAAAAACAATAAGTTTGTATGGAATGAAAAATGCACGGAAGCATTTCAAAAGCTCATGGAGTTTTTGACAACAACGTCGATACCAAAAGTCTCTGACATGGAAAAATAATTATTTGTATGAACAAATGCATCCAAGGAAGGTTTAGGAGGAGTTTTGATGCAATAAGGTCGAGTGATTGCTTACATTTCTAGGAAATTGAGAAGGCATGAGGAAAACTATGCAACACACGAATTGGAGTTATTAGTAATTGTATATGCCTTGAGATTTTGGAGACATTATCTTATTGGACAAAAATTTGAATTGAAGATAGATCATTGTGGATTGCAACATATATTTACTCATAGTGACTTGAACACACAACATAGGCGTTGGTTAGAATTACTTAGAGAATATGACTTTGAGATTACTTAGATTAAAGGAATGGTGAGCAGAGTATAAAATGCATTGAGTCAGAGACCACACATATTCTCGGTAATACCACTTAAGACGAATCTATGAGAAAAGATTCTAGTTCTACAGATTGACGATGATTGGTAAAAGGAAGTTAAGGATAATATCGAACAACATACCATGATGGTACCAAAGTTTGAAGGTTATTCATTGGACAACGATGGATTGTTGATATTTAACGATAAAATTTAATTACTTCCTAACGATGAATTAAGAATTCTGATCCTAAGTGAATATACGAGTAGTTTACATGTATCATATGGGAGTCACAAAGATGAAGAAAGACCTTAAGCTTTTTTTCTTTTGGAATGGAATGAAAGCGGACATAGTTATTTACGTGGTGAGATGTCTAGAATGTTAGCAAGTGAAGGCTGAACATAGACATCTGACAGGATTTTTACAACCATACTCTATTACTTAATCGAAATGGTAGGTCATTTTCATGGATTTGAATGTTGGATTGCCATTGATGGCAAGGAGACACTATTCAATTTTTATGGTAGTTGACACTCTGATGAAGAGTGAACACTTTATTCTAGTGCGTACAACATATCAGGCGCCAAACATAGCTAGATTTTTTGTCAATGAGATTTTGAGATTACATGGTGTACCAAGAAGGATCATATTCGATCTAGGATCTTTGTTTACAAGATTTGTTTAGACTAGTTTCCAACAAGCCTTGGAAACACAGTTGAATTTTAGTACAACATATCACCCTAAGACAGACAAACAAACAAAAAGAATGAACTAGACTTTGGACAATATGTTGTGTATGTATGTAATGGACCAACATAAATGTTTGGAAGACTTCTTTCTACTGATAGAGTTTTCGTACAACAACAGTTACTAGAGTACGATTAAGACGACACCATTTGAGTTTCTTTACTGGCGATCGTGTCAGACATCATTGAGTTGGGATCAACTTGAGGATAGGTTCTTGGTGGTATCAGAAGTGATCCAAATGGAAGAACAGATGTAATTTATAAGACAGAGGATTAAAGAAGCACAGGATCAACATAAGAGATATGTTGATGTGAATTGTGTTGACTGCAGTTATGAAGTTGGCGACAGATTTTTCTTCCAGGTAAAATCACACAAGAGTTCGATCAAGTTTAGAAAGCATGCTAAACTCTCTCCTAGGCTTATAGGACCTTTCAAAGTTGTGGAAAAGAAAGGACCCATGGCTTACCAACTAGCCTTTCCTGATTCTTTGAGGCATATGCACGATGTATTTCATGTATCTATTTTATGACATTATATTAGTGATCTTTCACATGTTATTGACATGAGTTCTTTGCAAGTGTCGGACAAGGGTTCTCTCATAGAAAATCCATTAATATGCATTATGGACCATCACATTTGACAACTACAGTGTTGAATAGTCGATCAGATCAAGGTCCAGTGGGACAACTATACGCCACAGTTGGCTACCTGGGAGGATGCATATGAGATGCATCAACACTTTCCTTACTTGTTTGATAGATGTATAGATCTATGTCACACACATTTATTTACTTTCATTTTGATGCAGGAGCATCTACATCAACATTAAAAGGAGGACAAGCTGGAGTAAAGCACATCATCCAGTGCATGCATGAAGCTGATTTGGATCCTACAAAGGAGAGCACACATTTTTGAATTTGAATTTTTTGAAAAGAAATGTAATAAATGATTGGCTCAAGCCATCCCAAAAATATCCTTTCGGATTGTAATATCTTTAATGTATAGATGTATTGTAAATATCTCGAGCTTGGCTATGATCTGTTTTGTAAATGCTATTAACTCCAAATTCCTTAGTAGATGGATGTATAAAATCCCGATAGGATATCATTAGGTTGTTGGGGGGAATGCTCGATGAATCACCCCTTGTATATATATTTGTATCTTATGCCCAAATAAAGTTGATGTTTTTCATTTCATGAAATATACTTCTCATTGTGTAATATTAGTTAGCGAGAGAAAAAGAGATTTGTTGTTGCCATTGTGTGTGACAGTGAGCATTGTACAAGTTTGTTGAAGGAGCAGTGGAGAATTTCATGTATGTATGTATATTTTATCACTTGAGTGAATATAACATATATTCTTTGACCAAAATGTTTGGTGTTGATGTTACTATGTTTATTTGAATGAATCGTATGTTTCTTGTTCATTTAAATTCTATGTTTCTACTTGTTCTTGTTCTTTTGAATGTATTTGATGATTAAATACATGAGTTTGTAGAGTTACAATAAGTTTCAAGTTTTTGTCTTCTGAGAGCTCATGCAAGGAATGCACATTGTTCATAAGGAGTGTGTTGACAAAGTTAAGTTTAACTCATAGAATCTCAGGAGAGATAATGTTGAATCCTTGGTAGTAGTAGTGCAGAGAAAGTGCAGAGCCACACGAGTGCACAGGCCAATTCGTTCTCTAACTTTTTTGAAGGGGAGAACACTTGATTGTTGTAGAGGTTCCAAGGATGCAAGGAGTGTGTGAAATGTTTTAAACCCTTTGAGGAACAATATCGGGAGAGATAGCGATCTGAGTCTTTGAGGAGAAAAGACTTAGAAAATTTCCTAAGTCCGAACGTTTTTTTTTTTCGAAAGAAGTGCACAAAGGAGAGGCAGAGGTCTCATATAACTCAAGAACCCAAGCTCAAGAGAGATAGCTACTGTCAGTATTGAGGAAGAATACTTGGGAAATTCCTAAGTCCAACACTCAACAGTGCGAGAGAAGTGCACAGAGGGTAAACAAAGGTGTCATATACCTCAGGAAATTTAAGCTCAGGAGGGATAGTGACCATCATCCCTTGAAGGGAAGAGTTTGAAGGGGTGATGGTGAAGATCGCGTGGGATATTGCTAGGAAATCGACGATTGTCATAACTGATATAGTTTTCTGAAGGATAGCCTTCAGGATCCTTCGACACTTAGTGCATTTGGCGGCTTAAAGAGTGTAAAGGAGTCTGGATAGTTGAAGTCTCGAAGAGGAGGGAAGATCGTGATAGTTTGTTCCACCATGGACAGGTTCCAACAGGTTCAAAATTTTGGGAGACTAGAGCTCCATGAGAATTGCGAGGAACAAAGAGTCATTCTGTCGAAATCTTGACGATGAAGTGCAAGGGTAAATATGGACCGTTGGATCCAGGGAAGAAAAATGGTGGAGATCCACGTATTTAGAGGTTTGTGACTTTGGAAGGAAGGAGGATAGCATTGGGGAAGCCAAGGGGCAAAGGATGAAATGTCATCGATTGTCGATTTCAAGTAGACACACATCAAATATCCATGAGTTTCAGAGGAAAGGAACTTCGGTTAAAACCTTATATGAGGGTGGAAGAACTCTTGAAGCCTCGAAGTAGAGGGACTCATCATGACCTCCATTTTGGAGGGGAATATGGAGGAATCTCATGAGCTTAGGATATATCACTTTGGGAATTTGAAAGGAACATTGGTTTGCAAGAGTCCTAAAGCCAAAATCTTAGCTTCTTTTGGTTAAGTCTTAGATCATAGCCCAAGGTCATATGAGGAAATGGGCCTAGCATAGGGAGCTATCATCGGTCATTCATATTTTTTTTAAAGGGAAAAAGTGCCAGGAAAGTGCCCGCGGGTTTCAAAGAACCTACATAGAGAACTAAGGAGGTCCTATGTAAACTAAAATTGGGGTTCAACAAGAGCCTAACATTCGATCTGACTCTGAAAGTGATTGATCCTTGACCGAGAGTTCATGCATACCCTCAGATAGGCAGGGGGTTTGTGTCAGGTGGTATCATAGCCATAATTTAAGCTTTGTGTGAAGAAATATTAGCACCATGCCGCCAAGGAGACACAAGGATAGACTTGTAAAAAATCCAGCAATGGAGGAGGAAATGAGAAGACTTCATGCAAGGCTAGATGCCATGTAAACTGCACAAAGAATAATACCAGATGCAAGTGACATTAGTGAGGAAGAAAGTGAAGAAATGGAAGTTGAAGGAGCTGTAGTAGAAGATGTTGTAGAAGAACACATGTTGAGATAAGTTGTAAAAATGGGATCCAGAGAAAAAATGGAAATCCCAATGTATGAAGTTAATTTGGATGTGGAAGAGTTGTTGGAATGGATAAGAGTAATGGATAAATACTTCGACTATGAGGAGGTTGATGATGAAAAGAAAGTAAAACATGATTTCACAAGGATAAAAGTACATGCATCACTTTGGTGCGATGAACTGCAGGCTGACAAGAGAAGTAAAGGAAAACATAAAATTAAGAGCTGAGACCAAATGGTAGCCAAGATAAAGGCTAAATTCATACCCAAAGACTATCAAATAAATCTATTCAAGAGACTACATAACCCTAAACAGAAGGGTTTGACAGTAAGAGAGTACAAAAAATATTGCTATAGGTTGAAAATTAGATCTGGACATCGTGAAAGTGACGAGGAGAAGGTTTCCAGATACATTAATGGCCTGAGATATGAAATCCAGGATGAAATCAACATGGTGACTATGAGGACAGTTGAAGATGCTTATCAGGATCCTCTAAAAGGAGAAGAGAAGTTTGTTGAAATATTGTAATTGTAAAGAGTATTCTATTTATTATTGATTTATTATTCATTAGATCAATCCCCTTTTGTGGATTGATCATATCGGGCATTGTGATTGACCAAATCCCCTTTTACGGATTGGTCAAACCCTAAATATATTTTGCAAATTGAGAAGTCATCCCTCAGGCAATTAAAGTGGTTTTAACCGCTCAGAAAGACAGGTTGGCCCTACCTAGTGAAGATACACCTTTCCAGCTCCTGCTAGTTTGTATAAATAAAGGAATCCAACACCTCATTTGTTCACTCACTTAGCTCAGTAATCTAGTGCACAAGTTTAAAGGAAGTTGCAGTTACTAGTTGTCAGAAGAAGGAAGAGAGAGAGGCACATTTCTTAGTAGAGGATATTCTCTAGTGTTTGGTTTATTTTCTTGGCATTGTATTGGTGAAGATGCTTATCAGGATGCTCTGAAAGAAGAAGATAATTTGGCCAGGAAGCAAATCCAACGAGGCAGAGGAAAAATTCCATACAGAGGTAAGTGAATTTCCCATGACAAGACTCAAAATACCAAAGCTGAGACTGGAAATTTTCACAGTCATACCGAGAGAAGAGGAAGTTCCCAAGGAAGACAGTATGGTGGAAGGAATTATTTTCCTTGAGGAAGACAAAGAGGCAGAGGAGGAGCGGTGAAATTCTATGCCTGTGGAAAGACATGACATATTTCTTGGGAATGCCCAAAGAAAAATGAAGAGGGAGGAGAATCTCACATTTCTAAAGCACGGAGAAGGAATGTTGAGGCAAAAGCTACTGAAGATGGAAGATCCCTCGTGATGAGGAAAATTATCTTGAAACTAGAAAAGGAGGTGGAAGCACTAGTACAGAGAAACAATATGTTTAGGATTGCTTACAAGACCAAGAATAGATTTTGCAAGGTGATTATAGATAGTGGAAGCACTGACAATCTAGTATCCACATAGATGGGAGGAAAAACACCTACACCCTAGAGAAGAATGGTTGAACACACATGTTCATGCCAATAGAGGATAATAAGTTGAAGGAATAAGCCATCCCAAGCATACTTCTCATGAGTGGGAAGGAGCTCTTGAATGAATTCAATAAGGAACTGGACATGCATTTTGTTGTAGTGAGGAATCCCAGATTCATCCTTACCAGTACTATTATGGATGATCTACCTGAAGAAATTCAGGAGCTGCTGTAAAATTTTGCTGATATAGTAGTGGATGAGTTACTGTTGGAATTTAGGTCTACATCGCGTCCTTACCCATTCAATTCACCTATAACATCTTCTCAAAGACAAATTCTTTGTTTTGTTCTTGCTAAGTTATTCTCCACGTTTTATTTTTTCTCTTTAATTGATTATTTGTGCCATCTTTTTGTTTTCTTGAGCGGTAATTGCATGTCATTGATTTGGTTTGAAATCTGTGTCATCAAAGTTATCACTAATAGAGAATGTATCAAGTTGATCAAGTATTTTGTATTCACAGGGAAAAACCATGAGCGAAAAATGCATCATTCAAAAGCAGTCAATTTCGGGCTTAGATGGTGGGAACAAACAGGTTACAATTTCAACGATGAAGATCCAACAGGCCACTTCGATCGACGGTTTTCATGTAGTTGGGGTTTTATGCATCGTGCGAGGTTTAATGACAAGCACAGATCTCCAAAGTTTTGGAGCCTCGAAGTGTCGGGGTGGGCCCTCACTGCCATGTCACTCTAGGCCCGTACCACTCTAGGTGTTTTTAAACTCAACATAGGCCTAAATTGCCAAAGGGATGAACATCTGAAGTCTCGAAGTCATTATAATTGATGGTTAAAGTAATCAAGGTCTAATTAACAATAATGTGAGTTAATGACTCCGGGAGAAAGTCACTCCGAGAGATTTATATGCAGAGAAAACCCATTTCTCTAGAGCTCTGGAGTGCCAAAGTGTCGAAGACATGTGGCACTCTTCAATCATGACACATGGCATTCATATTAGGCCCTTTGATTGCATCATCCATGTTATTTACAGGATACACATGTCCCTCTCTTTTCATAACACATCACTTTAGGGGAATTCCATGCTTTACATCCAAAGACTACTAAAGCCCCGAAGTGTTGAAGCACAGGGCACTCATCTGTCAAGACATGTGGCTTCCATCTGGCCCTGACACATGGAACTCATTTCTAGTCATTTGGGTCCCATCATCTGCTCATTTTTTAGTGACATATGTCACTCACCTTATGTGACACATCAGCAGCCGTGACATCATATGACATTAGGCCACCATGTCACCTCTCCAGTTCATTATTCACGATATTCCAATCGAGAGAAAGAACAAAGCCTCGAAGTCCCAAATTTTCGAACCACCAAAGTTCTGAAATGATTAAGGTTAAAGGTCCAAAAGGGGGTGCCAAACCAAGAATGGGGAAACTACACATCCAGATTCTAGAAAAGTGCAACATGACTTGCTTCTATCCTAAAAAAGGTAAGTGGGGGAAAGACACGACCACACTTCTAGTTGTCTCCAATGGCCTCCAACAGTGCACATGCATACCTTGATCGATACAGAATTCAACTATATCACTCTTGGCCATTGTTGTCAAATTGCAATTCACTCCAGCGCATGCATCTGTCTAGTTTTATTGCTAGTAGCGGTTTTCAATTGTTTAGTTCAAGATTTTTTTAGTTTAAAGGCATAATAAGTGGTCTTCTGTGTGTGATAAGAACCACTCCTTTTTGTTAAGTCAAGTTCAAAGTATTCATTAACATACTCCAGAAATGTTTTTTAGTTAAGTTAATAAGTTTTTTAAAGACATATGTGGTAGAGTTAAGCCCTAGTTCCACACTGGTAGAGGCCCTCAACATTTTTGATAAATATGAAATTTTTGTATGATAGAAGGGGGATTTTTGGGAGAAAGAGATCAATAGAAAAACTGGTTGGACCCATTTTTGTGCATGGAGTAAATCTCTCTACCTGGTGAACATACTTTTGATGACAGTGTTTTTGTCCAAATCTTCATGTGTTTTTTAATCTTATCTTGAATGTAGTTTTTGATCTGTGTGAAGTACATTTTTTTTCCTTCGGCTATTGTATAAGTTATCTTTACTAATATGCAACCTGTAAAAAAACTAATTCTTTGGTGAATATTTGTTTTTATTGAAACCTATAGGAGCAATTGTGTTTTGGATACATGTTTAATGTCTTGAAATGATATTTTAAGTATTAAACTTCTTGTAGCAGATTAATCATTGAGTGGTTTGTTGTTTCCCTTTGTTTTTTTATTATTTCACTTTCCTATCATTAGTGTTCCACCAGCCAAGGAGGACCCTTGTCCTTCTCATTTTTTCAACACAACCATGTTATGGTCTTGGTAAAGCAACCCTCCAACTAACCAGGGGTGATTTTAAGGATGGAAATTTATTTTAAAATGTAGGAACATTGGCGAATCTTACTAATCCTTCATATGCCAAATATAAATGTTTAGCGATTTTTTTTTTAAATATTCAAATTTCTAAGGATTTTATATAGTTTGTATAAAATTTTGGCTATTTTTAAGTTAAATTTTCTTTATCCTATAGAATTTGGGTGAATCATTTTTAGAATAGCAAATCTTTTTGGAAAATTAGCCCATGAGTGAAATTTAGCCCCTAAAATCATCCCTGCAACTAACCAATAAAATAAAAAAATCAACCATTCCAAAACTTGAGGTGGCCTAGCTCTTCCCTTTAGCAGTCAAGTGCATACTTTAGGACCAACATCTTCTGGCATTGTTGTCGGGGAACAAAGTAATGAAATATCTTTCCCTAGGAGAATGAAAACAATTAGATCTGATCTTTGATGATGAACAAAGGAAAAACACATTTAGACTATAGATCATTCACTTGGTGACTCCATGGTTAAAGGATCCAGTGGTGACTCCACAGTTTTAAGAAGTCATATTTCATATCGAAGCCATCTTGGCTTGGAATTTTTATCCTTTTAATTTGTCTGTTGTTCCTGGTTTTCAAAATAATGTTCCTACTATAGATGAGTGGGGTGATTTCTTGCCCAGATTTAGAGAACATAGAGATGACAACCCTGTCGATCATTTTCTTTAGTTTCATGAACTAATACATCAGTGGGAAACACATCATGATGATGTATTAATGAACATGTTCATGTACTAATTAGAGGGAGATGATCATGAGTGGTATCAATCCTTTCCCTCTGCTAATATCTACTCCCTGGAACAATTCCATGTTGCATTCAGTGAGCATTGTAAAAGGTTTTTTCTAGCTAATTTACTTTTGAAGACTGTTGTGAAGAATTTGGATCTCATATTCGACAGTCACTTATTAGTTCTTCTAGTAGTGAAAATAAAAGGGATTTTTTCGACAGTCACTTATTAGTTCTTCTAGTAGTGAAAATAAAAGGGATTTTTTCATTCAGGAAGTGGATGAAGATTCAGTTACATATCAGTCTTCTTATGATTACTTTGTTCAAAAAGATTATGTTGGGAATTACATTAATGATGAAATTGACGATAAAAAGGCTTTGGATACATCTTGCATTATTCTAGGTACCTCAGTTAGTCATTATTATGATGCATATGTTGTTCTATGTTCTCATAAATATTTGATTAACTATGAAGAAAGTGATGTTGAAGGTCACGAGCAAGTTGTTCCCCTTCCTTATGAAATTGTTGAGCAATAGGAAATCTATAAGTCTAAAGATGACATTTTGGAGCTAGAACAAGGAAAAACCAACAATACAAAAGACATACCCATTCATTTCAAACAACAATATGAGAAATATCATGAGTGTTTTGTTGCCCTTTATGGTTTTGAATCACATGACTTTCATGAGATTTTTCAATGAGGATAGGAGCATCTCATTATTGTTTATAATGCAGATCTCACACAACAACAACTTTGTCCTCTCAACCAGTTGGAGGCTTTTCATGAGTTTCAAGATCCAATAATGAGATGGATGGATTCTTATTTTTCCAAAATCTCAAATGTGGTAAGTTTTAGCATGATCATCTTTTGCATCTTTGAGTACGAGATGCCTGCTAATTTTTTGTTGCATATGATATATCCTCTTTTGATTATTCTAAACAATGACATGCACGAAGTTATGGTTCTCATTCAAATGGTTTCTTGGTTTCACTAGAAATCTAATTACACATGATTTCTTGGTTTTTAGCTAAACAGAGTATGTTGTAGGAGAATAATATCTTAGTTAGAGTAGTTAATTTTTCAGTTCACAGTTTGTTTTAGTATGTTGGTTTTTTTAGTAGTTTGCATGTAGGTCAACAATAAGACTCCATAGCCCAACAAAGGCACTAAGGTGTAGCTTCATTTTTAAGTTTCATATTGAATAAAGACTCCATGGCACAACAAAGGCACTCGAGTGTACTTACTGTTTTGAACTCCATAGATGCATGGCCGAGAAACAGTGGCAGAGATATGTGGCTGGAAGATAGAAATAGAGGTAAGAAAAGGAAGGTGAGATCTAGTTATTGAGAAGTAAGGCACCTGATCTATTGTTCTTAGCACCTCACGGAGAAGTACTATCCCTATTTGGAGACAATGTTGGAACTTAGGTATGCATCACATCCTTACCCTTTCGATTCACCTATAAAATCTTCTTAAGTCCCGATTCTTTGTTTTGTTCTTGCTAAGTTATTCTCCACGCTTTATTTTTTCTCTTTAATTGATTCTTTGCACCATATTTTTGTTTTCTTGAGGGGTAATTGCATTTCATTGATTTGGTTTGAAATACGAGTCATTAAAGTTACCACTAATAGAACATGTAGCAGGTTGATCAAGTATGTTGTATGCATAGGGAACAACCATGATAAAAAAATGCAACATTCAAAAGCAGTCAATTTCAGGCTCAAATGGTGGGAACAGACAGGTTAAAATTGCAATGATGGAGATCCAATAGGCCACTCATATCGACGATTTTCGTGCATTCGGGTTTTTCAGCATCGCACGAGGTTTAACGACAAGCACATATCTCTAAATTTTCGGAGCCCCGAAGTGTTAGGGTGGGCCCTCATTGCCATGTCACTCTAAGCCCATACTAATCCGGGAGTTTTTCAACTCATAATAGGCCTAAATCATCGAAGGGATGAACTTCTGAAGTCCTGAAGTCATTAAAATTGATGTTTAAAGTAATCACAATCTAATTAACAGTAAATGTGAGTTAATGATTGCGAGAGAAATTCACTCCAGGAGATTTAGATGTAGAGAAAACCCATTTCTTCAGAGCTCTATATTACCGAAGTGTCGAATACATGTATCACTCATCAATCATGACACATGGTGTTCATCTCAGGCCCTTTGATTGTGTCATCCACACTATTTCCAGCTTACACATGTCCCTCTCTTTTCATAACACGTCACTTCGGGACTGTACTACTTCGGGGGACTTCCAGGATTTACATCCAGAGACTCCCATAGCCTGAAGTGTCAAAGAAGAGAGAAATCATCTATCAAGACATGTTCCTTCCATCTTACCCTGACATGTGGCACTCATTTTTGGTCATTTGGGTCCCATCATCCGCTAATTTTTTAGTGACACGTGTCACTCGCCTTACGTGACACATCGACAGTTGTGACATCGTATGACATCAGGCCACCACATCACCTCGCTAGTTCGTTCTTCAGGAGATTCCAATCTGGAGCAAGCATAGAGTCCCAAATTCCTGTAGTGTCAGACTAACAAAGTCATGAAATGATTAAGGTTAAAGGTTTAAAAGGGGGCACCAAACCAGGAACGGGGAAGTTACATGTCCAGATTCTAGAAAAGCACAACACAACTTGCTTCTTTCCTCAAAACAATAAGTGAGGGAAAGACACAACCAGACTTCCAGTTGTCTCCAGTGGCCTCCAACAACGCACATGCATACCATGATCGATACAAAATTCAAATATTTTACTCTTGGTCATTGTTGTTAGATCTCAGTTTGATCCAGCGCATGCATTAGTCCAATTTCATTTCTAGTAGCAGTTTTCAATTGTTTAGTTCAAGACTTTTTTAGTTTAAAGGCATCATAAGTGGTCTTTTGTATGTGATAAGAACAACTCCTTTTTGTTAAGTCAAGTTCGGATTATTCATTAACATACTCCAACAATGTGTTTTAGGTAAGTTAATAAGTTGTTTAACGATAGATGTTGTAGAGTTAATCCCTAGTTCCACACTGGTCGAGGGCCTTTTCATTTCTGTTAAATATGCAATTTTGGTATGTTAGAAGGGGGAATTTTGGGAGAAAGAGATCAATAAAACAAGTGGTTGGATCCATTTTTGTGCATCGACTAAATCTCTCTACCTGGCGAACATACTTTTGATGACAATGTTTCTGTCCAAATCTTTATGTGTTTCTTTATCTCATCTTGAATCTAGTTTTTGATTTGTGAGAAGTACATTTCATTTCCTTAAGCTATTGTATAACTTATATTTACTAATATGCAACCTGTAAAATAGCTAATTCTTTGGTGAAGATTTGTTTTTATTGCAACCTATGGGAGAAATTGTGTTTTTGATACATGTTTAATGTCTTGAAATGATATTTTAAGTATTAAACTTCTTGCAGCAGATTATTCATTGAGTGGTTTGTTGTTTATATTTGATTTTTATTATTTCACTTGTCTGTCATTAGTGTGCCACCAGCCAAGGAGGACCCTCATCCTTATAATTTTGTTGAACCAACCATGTTACTATCTTGGTAAAACAACCCTCCAACTAACCAAAAAAATAAAAAAATCAACAATTCCAAAACTTGAGGTGGCCTAGCTCCGCCCTTTAGTAGTCAGGTGCAGACTCTAGGACCAACATCTTCTGGCGTTGATTCCAGGAAACATAGTAATGGGATATCTTTCCCTAGGAGAATGACAATGATTAGATCTGATCTTTGATGGTGAACAAAGACTAGACACATTTAGACTGCAGATCATTCACCTAGAAACTCCATGGTTAAAGGATCCAGTGGCGACTCCATAGTTTTAAGAAGTCATATTTTCATATGGAAGCAATCTTGGTTCAAAGGTTTTCTCCTTTTAATTTCTCTATTGTTCTTGGTTTTCCAAATATTGTTCCTACTATAGATGAGTGGGGTGTTTTCTTGCCTAGATTTAGAGAACATAGAGATGACAACCCTGTTGAGTATTTGCTTGAGTTTCATGAACTCATGCATCGGTGGGAAATACATCATGAGGATGTATTAATGAAGATATTCATGTACTCATTAGAGCGAGATTCTCATGAGTTGTATCGATTGTTTTCCTCTGCTAGAATATCCTCCCTGGAAGAGTTCCATTCTGCATTTAGTGAGCACTGTAAAAGGTTTTTTCCAACTGATTTACTTTTTGAAGATTGTTGTGAAGAATTTGGATCTCATATTTGAAAGTAGCTTATTAGTTCTTCTAGTAGTGAAAATAAAAGGGATTTTCCCATTGAGGAAGTGGAGGAATATTCCGTTACATCTGAGTCTTCTTATGACTCTTTTATTCAAAAAGATGATGTTGGGAATTACATTAATGATGTAATTGATGATAACAAGGCTCTGGATACATCTTGCATTTTTCTAGGTGCCTCAGTTAGTCATTATTATGATACATATGTTGTTATATTTTCTCATAAATATTTTATTAACTATGAAGAAAGTGATGTTAAAGGTCGCAAGCAAGTTGTTCCCCTTCCTTCTGAAATTGTTGAGCAACAAGAAATATGTAAGTCTGAAGATGAAATTTTGGAGCTAGAAAAAGGAAAAAATAGCAATGCAGAAGACATACCCATTCATTTATAACAACAAGATGAGTAGTATCAGGAGTTTTTTGATGCCCTTTATGGCTATGAATCACACGACTTTCATGAGTTGTTTCAACGAGGACAAGAGAATCTCAGTCTTGTTAATAATGCATATCTTGCACAACAACAACTTTGTCCTGTCAACCAATTAGAGTCTTTTCATGAGTTTAGAGATCCAATAGTGAGATGGATGGATTCTTATTTTTCCAAAATCTCAAATGTGGTAAGTTTTAGCATGATCAGCTTTTGCATCCGCGATTACGAGATGCTTGCTAAATGTTTGTTGCATATGATATATCCTCTTTTGATTATTCTAAAAAGTGGCATCCAGGGAGTTATGGTTCTTAGTCGAATGGTTTTTTGGTTTCACTAGAAATATGATTACACATGATTACTTGGTTTTCAACTGAATAGAGTAGGTAGTAGGAGAATAATCTCTTAGTTCAGGTAGTTTATTTTTCAGTTCACAGTTTGTTTTAGTATGTTGGTTTTTTCAGTAGTTTGCATGTAGATAAAAAATAAGACTCCATATCCCAACAAAGGCACTGGGGTGTAGATTTAGTTTTAATTTTCATATTGAATAAAGACTCTATATCCCAACAAAGGCACTGGGGTGTAGTTATTGTTTTGAACTCCAAGATGCATGGTCGAGAAATAATGGTAGAGATACGTGGATGGTAGACAAAAATAGAGGTAATAAATGGAAGGTGAGAGAAGGTTATTGAGAAGTAAGGCACCTGATCTATTGTTATTAGCACCTCAAAGGGAAGTACTATCCCCAGTTGGAGCCAATATTGGAACTTAGTTATGCATCGCATCCTCACCCTTTCGATTCACCTATAACATCTTCTTAAAGCCTGATTCTTTGTTTTTTTCTTGCTAAGTTATTCTCCACGTTTTAATTTTTCT
>CBVK0103769307.1:0-10009 GCA_900067695.1 Picea abies
AGGAGAGAGGCACATCTTAGGAGAGATAGTTCAGTGGATTCCAGGAGGAACACACCAGTTGGTTGATTTCGGTGTTGAGAGACACACCCTAGTCATCAGGAAGATCACATAGGTATTTTTTCATCCTTCAAAAATAGTTACACAGGTTCCAGCAGCATGGGCACACTTATTCAAGGTGAGGGCACAACTTCTGAGGAGGTTCGGTGGATTGACATGTCCCATCCAAGGAGAGTTCAGAGATTCCCCTCTGACCCATTTGAGAGGAAGGCAAGGGACATATTTTTCTTGGTTCCTCATCATATTTCGATGGAGGAATCATCTAGGGTGCATTTTCCATACATTGGGAGTGCGACACTTTGGGTAGACACATTCGGGGTTCCCGAGTGATCATCAGATCAGATCCAAGGAAACCTTTCTTACCCATTTCACAATAGGCCGAGGAGATAATTTTGAGACACATATCAGTCGATTCCAACGATGGAATCATTAGGGCATCGTTTTCCAGTGAGAGAGGGGTGCATTCCCCTAGGGGAATCCATCTAGGGTCCAAACACACCAGGAGAGGGGCCAGTCAGTCACCAGGATTGAGAGCTAGATAAGGGCACACCATTTGGGATAGTTTCCAGGCTATTCCGAGAGGTTTAGCCACCAGGGAAAACTTTCCATACTTTTAGCAGTTACTATGTGAGCTGCAATAGTTCCAGCTCATCCATTGATCCTACAGTGCTCATCTATTATTGAGTATTATCATTTAGTTTTCTTATTGTATTCCGACTAAGATCCTTTTTTCATTTGATCTAGCCAAGTGATTCATTTTTATTCATCCACATTCGACATTGTACTCACAAAGATATTATAATATAAGATTTGCAATCTTTTGTCTTGTTTATCATCTATATAGTCATTTATATGTTGTAAAAATGAATTATCTACAGTAGATACATCATATTATCAGTGTTTCCTAGACTAGCCAAGTTAGGAACATTACAATGGTATCCGAGCTTTAGTCCTGCCAGCTTGTGACTAAAGACGTTGAGCACAACAAAGGACCCAGGGGGTTGTGAGAACGTAGGTGAAGAATATGTCACTTACAACAGACGAAAGGAGGGAATACTTGGATCTTATCCCCCCCCATTCCTCCCAGCTCAGAGGAAGAGAAAGAGGCACAGAGGGAAGCAGGGAGAAGGGTAGAGAAAGAGGCTGAGAGTGAGGCGGAGAGGATGTTAGGAGACATATATGAGAGACCAGAGGGTAGTGGTAAGGCCCCCATGGACCCAAAAGAAACCTTCATGCAGGTACTCGACAAACTGGTAGTTAGTCAGTAGGCCATGACTTATTCCTTAGCATAGATGGTTGATAGACTAGCCATAGTGGGTACCCCGGGCACAAATACCCACATGTAGCACATGGAAACATAGGGGCAGGAAGTAGACCCGAGTCTCCCACTCACACATACACCTCTACGAGTAGGATTCCCAACACATTGTTCCTCAGTTTCCAAAGGGCACCCCTAGTAGCAACACAAAAACCAATAGCACAAAGGCCACCCACTCAGGCGGAGCACATTGCAGAGTATAGGAGGAAGTATGTAGCATTAGGTTGTGAGTTATGTTAGCACTAAGAGTCACCTTCTGACTGCAAGAGGATAAGCCCAATACCCATCAAGATAAATTAAAAGGACTTAAAAGGTTTGAAAAGGTGGATCAGTGAGACTGTAGAGAGAGGAAAAGATAATAGAAGTAACTGCAAATCGATTTGGGACCATTGGGCTATGGATTCATAAGATTCGTGGATAAGGAAGGCATTTAAACCGCCTATCAAACAAAAGGATTAATGTGGTGATGAGGAGAAGAAGTTAGAAAATGTCTGGTGAACCATGAAAGATGGGCATGATAGCAACAGAACCTCCATCACCTCAAGGATCCATAAATCAAAGAGATTATATTCAGACAAGAAGGAAAACAAAGAAAATATTACGAACAATGAAAGATGGGCATGATAGAAACATAACCTCCATCACCTCGGAAATCCATATATCGGAGAGATTACATTCATACAAGAAGGGAAACATAAATAATGTGTAAACTAAGAAGACGGTATGATAAAAACGGTTCAAAGGAATCTTCAATAACATATATTTACAACCCAAGCCCTCAGGCATACAAAATGAAAAATTACAGAGGCCTACTCCTAAAAACTCTCTTGGCTCTCCAGCCTGTGATGAACACCCCCCTCCTCCAAAATATAAATTGATCTATTTATATCAGATCAGTCCACAAATTCCAAGAGTGTGATTCAACCATCCCATTCAAAGCTTTACATCTGCACCTTCTTCTGTCAGACTGTGCATGTATCCTCCTGTCAGCTGCAAACTCAGCTCAGCATGGGCCAGCAGGAAAATGTCCATCATGGTACCTCGAGCTAACATTTATGTCTCCATAGCCAGATCCTCCATGCCTTCTATTTATGGTGAGTCAAGGTTTCGACCACCACTCCTTTTTCATTAACTGATCTCTCATCGGGATTGGGATGAGGCTTAACGCCTAGGGGGCTTCCACGCGCTACTCTCAGATTTGTCGTTATATAAGCACATGATTGTGGGGCTGTCAAAGGCGGTTTGGATTCACGCCACTTTTGAGCCTGCAATTCACCATCTTTCGACACGTAGATATTTTACTATACCATTGTTTCAATTGCGGGACTGCTCAAAATTTTTATCGTTCGAGCACATTGCATCCCCGGAATGGAGTGTGGTCGTTGATCTTGTCACAATCTGCAATCTATACATAACTTCTAAATTTAGTGCCATCGCTAAAGATTATCCGCCTGCCAACGTTCGGACCATTCTAACTGTGCTTGGAGATGGCACTACTTTTGGCACTAAACAAGAACACTTCTCGAAGGCTGATCTAATGCGGTGGTCTGACGTCACTATGCTGACGTGTCATGAAAATAGAAGTGACACATGTCAATGCTATATGGATGTTAGGTGTCATAACTAATGAGAGTGCCACATGTCTAAAATTATGACATCCATGCACTTTGGCACTTGAGAGTTCAGGGGAAGTCTGCATGTAGAGCTGGAGCTCCGAAGTGAATGATGACCATCGATATGAGGAGGACACACGGTAGGGATCTGTGGAATCTGAGAGAAACTGCTTCAGAGGAAAAAGGGAGTGGAGAAGATGAAACTCCCAAAGCCCGTATTCCCAAAGTAAATATTGATTGTCCAATCTGGAAGGACATGTGGCACCTGATATGCAACTTCACAAGAAATTACTTCGGAGGAAAACGAGAGTGGGGAAACTGAAACTCCTAAAGCTCGAAGTCTCGAAGTAAAATATGATCGTACGATCTGGAGGGACACATGACATTTGATATGCAAGTACGGGAGAAAGTACTCTGGAGGAAAACAAGAGGGGAAGTCCCAAAAGTCAAAAGTACCAAAGTCCCGAAGCAAACTACCACCGTTATATTTGGATGAACACGTGGTAGCAATCAATGGACTTCGGGAGAAAATGCTTCGGAGGAAAACGAGAGGGGAGAAGGTGAAACTGTCAAAGCCCGAATTCCTGAAGTAAATCATGATCATCTGATGGAGAAGGACATGTGGTTCTTGATCTGCGACTTCAAGGCTTCTGTCTAGCGCTAAACCTCGCGCAACTTTATAATTCTGAATGCTCGGGGTGGGGGGGGGCACTCATCATAACCTCATAGGGGATCTCCACCATTGAAAAATAAATCTGTGCTCATGGATGATTCATGTATTGACCATATAATTGGATGACCTACTTCCCTTGACAACTATATGTGATAACATTTGTCTCCATAGGGGATGGCATGCTCCCTGCGAGCTACCAAGAACGTTCAGTTCCAGTGCCTTAGTTGTTGGGTTGTGGAGTCGACCTCAAATATATCTTACTGAGGACAACTAGCTAACATGTACACTACTCTTCTATCAAAAAGAAAAAAAGCACACATGTCCAGAAGGAGCTTATTTATGTACAATCCTACACTAACTGATTTTTACAATATGATAGGTGAAAGAAAACTTCCACCATAGCCACCCAAGTAGCTTCCCGATGTAAAAATTTCTTACTTTGTCACTGACCAGCAAGAGATAATGAAACTGTGACAGCAAATTGATTACATTTTTCAGATTACCCCTTAAATTTGAAAGTAATATAAGGCTTGGAGGCTTAAATACATTGAGGAAATACAATAGAAGTAACTACAAATCAGTTCGGGACCATTGGGCTATGGATTCATAAGTATCATGGATAAGGAAGGCATTTAAACTTCCTATCAGACAAAAGGATTAATGTGGTGATGAGGAGAAGAAGACATAAAATGTCTAGTGAACCATGAAAGATGGGCATGATAGCAACAAAACCTCCATCGCCTCAGGGATCCATAAATCAGAGAGATTACAATCATACAAGAAGGAAAACAAAGAAAATTTGACGAACCATGAAATATGGGCATGATAACAACATAACCTCCATCACCTCAGGAATCCATAAATCAGAGAGATTACATTTAGACAAGAAGGAAAACAAAAATAGTGTGTAAACTAAGAAGATGGTCTAATAAAAATGATTCAAAGGAATCTTCAATAAAATATAATTACAACCTAAGCCCTCAGGCATACAAAATGAAAAATTATAGAGCCCTTATCCTAAAAAATCTCTCGGCTCTCCATCCTATGAAGAAAACCCCCGTCCTCCAAAATCTAAAATGATCTATTTATATGAGATCAGTCCACAACTGCCATCCCATTCAAAGTTTTACATATGTGCCTTCTTCTATCATACTGTGCATGTATCCTTCTATCAGTCGCAAACTCAGCTCAACATGGGCCAATAGGAAAAACATCCATCATGGTACCTCAGGCTGAATATTCTGTCTCTATAGCCAGATCCTCCATGCCTTCTATTTATGGAGTGATTTGAGGATTCAACTAGCCAGATCCTCCATGCCTTCTATTTATGGAGTGATTTGAGGATTCAACTTCCACTTCTTTTTCATTAATTGATCTCTCATTGGGATCGGGATGAGTATTAACGCCTAGGGTGTTTCCATGCACTACTCTTGGATTTGTTGTTATATAAGTGCATGATTGTAGGGCTGTTAAAGGAGGTTTGGATTCACATTGCTTTTGAGCCTACAATTCACCATCTTCCGCCACATAGCTCTTTTACTATACCACAGTTTTGATTGCGTGACTGCTCAAATTTTTTGTTGTTCTAGCACGTTGCATCCCCACAATGGAGCGTGGTTGTTAATTTGGTCACGATCTGCGATCTGGGAGTACTTGATAAATTTAGTGCCACCGCTAAAGCTTATCCTCCTACCAACTTTAGGATCATCCTAACTGTGCTTGGAGATGACACTAAACAAGAACACTTCCCTGAGGGTGATTTGACACAGTGGTCTGACATCACTATGATGATGTGTCATGAAAAGAGAAGCGACACGTGTCGGCCCCAGTTGGATGCCAAGTGTCATAACTGATGAGAGTGGGAAACCAAAACTCCCGAAGCCCAAAGTCCCGAAGTAAAATATGATCATCCGATCTAGAGGGACACGTGACGCTTGATCTGCAACTACGGGAGAAAGTACTCTAGATGAAAAAGAGAGGGGAATCCCCGAAAGGAAAAAGTCTCGAATTCCCGAAGAAAACTACCACCATTAGATTTGGATGGACACATGGCAGCAATCAGTGGACTTCAGGAGAAAACGCTTCAGAAGAAAATGAGAGGGGAGAAGACAAAGCTACGGAAGCCCGATTCCAAAAGTAAATCATGACCGTCTGATGGATAAGGATGCATGGTTCTTGATCTGTGACTTTGGGGCTTTTGTCTAGCATTAAACCTCACGCAACTTTATAATTCTGAATGCCTGGGGGGCGCTAATAAGAACTTTGTAGGGTATCTCCGCCATTGAAAAATGAACCTGTCTATTTTATTTCTTCGAACCCAAAATAGAACACTTCGAGTTTTGCACTTTGTGCTCATGGCTGCTTCCTGTGCAGACCACAGAATTGGAAGAATTGTTTCCCTTGACAACTATATGTGATAACAACTTCCATTAGGACATGACCATGGTTGAGTATTGTGGACTCAGACTCAAAAATTGCCCTAGAGAGACACAGAGAGGCAGACAACAACAACAGGGACATAATATTGATTTCATCTGGAAAGTTGGTAAACTCACCATACCTTATTTTGACAGATCATCCAAATGCACTTCCAGGGCTTGGGTACAAAATTTAGACACATATTACAAGCTCAACCAAATGATCGATACAGAGGCCATCAGTTTCGCTACCCTACACTTGGAGGGTGAGGCACACGAGTGGTGGCATCATGGACTGATGACGTTGGGTCACAATCACATCACCTCCTATAGTTATTTCATAGAGATACTCATGGACAAGTTTGACAGGAGGTATCTCAAGATCCACTTAATGGATCTAGCCCAATTGAGACAAATTGACACAACAGAGGCATTCATCATGGATTTCTAGCAGATAGTGGTGGAAGTGATAGATATACCAGAGCCCAGGCTGATCGTGTTATTCACAGAGGGACTCACAAAGCCTTTGAGAGGATGGGAGAAGGCATATAGGCCTCACACCTTGTAGGATGCCATCCTACACACTCGAGATTTGGCAGACTTAGTGCCAAAAA
This sequence comes from Picea abies, assembly GCA_900067695.1. Lineage (NCBI taxonomy): Eukaryota > Viridiplantae > Streptophyta > Pinopsida > Pinales > Pinaceae > Picea > Picea abies. The sequence goes on from CBVK0103769307.1 coordinate 6,693, forward strand.
ATAAATCCTTTTCCAAACCATTCATACCACATAAGGATCAAGATAGGAAGCCATACTAGAGAGAATGGAAAGGCAAGGAGAAGTTGGATGATGAGATGAGGTGAGAGATTATGAGGAACAAGATTTGCTTCAACTGCAGAGATCCTTGGGTCCCAGGCAACATGTGCATGGGCAAGGGAGAGATTCATTATATTGATGTGGCAGTAGACAGTGTGGATAGAGAGAAGGAGGAGCGGGATAATGGATCCACTAGCTCGGAAGAGGAGTCAACACAGGCAGATTAGCAGACCCCCTGTAGACCACTAACACTAGTAAGGGCCCACCCACTAGTAGTTCCACAACCCCCTAAGCATGATAACAAACATAAACTGGCAAAAGGAGGAGTCATAGTGACCCTTTCTGGTGTTCCCAGGTATGATACCCTTCGGATCAGAGGGACTATTCATGGAAACCAGAAATCACCTTGATAGATGGTGGGGCCACCCACAACTTCATTGGTATCAAGATGGGCACTTCAGATAGATGAGTTTGAAGGGTTTGATGTTGCAGTAGCAGATGGCCATACATTGGAGTTTCTAGACAAAGTTTCAGACTTGGAGATAAAGTTAGGCAACTACACAGTGAGAGACACATTTTATGTGGTTAACCTATCTAACATAGATGTGGTATTGGGAGTCCAATGGATGATCACCTTGCAGATGGCCATACATTGGAGTTTCTAGACAAATTTTCAGACTTGGAGATAAAGTTAGGAAACTACACAGTGAGAGACACATTTTATGTGGTTAACCTACCTAACACAGATGTGGTATTGGAAGTCCAATGGATGATCGCCTTGGGAAAAATCACCACCAATTATCAAACCTTGAAGATGGGATTCAGAGACTGTGGTGAGAAGAAGGTTGTTCTGAGAGGCATGTCAACAGGAGCACCCAGGACAGTTTCGAACAAAAGGATGGAGAGGATATTCAGACATGGGGAGGTAGCATATTCTGCAGAGTGCTTGATCATAATGTGTAAGGATTCAGAGGGTCAACAACAATATCATACATAGATCAAGAATTTGTTGGGATGACATCAATAGGTTTTTGGGTCGATTCCACCAGGGAGACCACCTGACAAGGGTTTTGAGCACACCATTGAGTTGGAGGATGGGACCAAACCTATGATCACACCCCCCTATCTTCATCCTAGGAGGTTAAAGGATGAGATAGAGAAATCGATTAAGGAATTGCTAGCGATGGGACACATTAGACCACGCAGAAGCCCATTCGCCTATTCAGTTGTCTTAGTTCTAAAGAAGGATGATACCATGAGGATGTGCATTGATTATCAGGCCTTGAACAAGAAAACCATCAAGAACTGGTATCCTATCCTGAACATTTATGAGTTGATGGATGAACTGCATGGGGCAGTTCTCTTCTCAAATATTAATCTATGCTTTAGGTATCATCAGATCAACATCCGAGAGTAGGACATAGAGAAGATGACATTTCGATGTCACTTTGGACATTTTGAGTTCCTGGTTATGCCATTTGGGCTAACCAATGCACCAGCTACATTCCAGTCTTGCATGAACCACATATCCAAGGATTAGTTGAGGAAATCAAACTTGGTTTTCTTCGACGACATCTTGTTCTACAACAAGACATGGCAGGAGCATATGAGGCACCTCGATGAGGTATTGAGCATCATGGAGGTGCAATCATTATACACCAAAGAGTCAAAGTGTGAGTTCGGTATGACAGAGCTACTTTAATTGGGCCACATGATCAGTGCATAGGGGGTACAAGTACACCAGGAGAAGATCAGGTCCATTCTAGATTGGCCAATTCCTAGGAACATAATAGAGTTGAGAAGTTTCTTCGGGTTGTGCAACTATTACAGGTGGGTTGTTCAAGATTTTTCTCAGCTTGGAGAACCACTGATGGATATTACCAAGCATGTGGATTTCATATGGACCAAGGAGTCACATAAATCATTTGATCACATGAAGGATGTCATGGGCACTTGTCCAGTGTTAGCATTACCAGACTTCACCTTGCCATTTGTACTAAAGTGTGACACATACGACGAGGGTATCATGGAAGTTTTGATGTAGGGAGGACACCCCATTATATTTGAGAGCAGGAAGCTCAGTCATCCCAAGAGTTTGTACTTCATTTATGACAAGGAAATGCTGGAAATCATGCATGCCTTGACCAAATTCAGACAATATTTGGTGGGCAACAAATTCGTGGTCAAGACAAATCACAATAGCTTAAATTATTTCCTTGAGAAAAAGGACCTCAATGAGTGCCAAAAGAAATGGGTGATGAAGGTACATGCATTCAACTTCGACATAGAGTATGTCGAGGGGAAGAATAACATTGTGGTCGATGCACTATCAAGGAGACCTGTGACATGTTCTTTGATGGAGATTTCAGCATATTGGAAATCACACTTGTTAGTGGAATAATCCAAGAACAAGTTCACTTGTGAGGTTATGGAGATACATGATGAAAAGTATAGGTTCATTGAAAATTTCATATTCTACAAGGACCGAGTCTACTTGTTGCCAGATTCGGGGCTCAAGAAGAATATCCTCACAGCAGTTCATGATTCACCACTTGCAGGCCTTCATGGGTTTTTCAAAACCTACATATAGATCAAGGAGAGGTTCTCATGGAAGGGCCTCAAAAAGGACGTTATGAGACACATCAGTGAGTGTGTGACTTGAAATAAGAACAAGTCATAGCATACTCTTCCAACAGGGATACTTCAACCACTCCCCATTCCATAGCAAAAATGAGAAAGTATATCGATGGACTTCATCACAGGCCTACCCAAGGTCTAGGGTAAGGATTGTATCTATGTAGTGGTTGAAATTTTGAGAAAGTTTTCTCACTTCTATGCCATACCGACAGAGTACAACACAGTTCAGGTAGCCGATCTATTCTTCAAGGAGATCTTCATACTTCATGGGTTGTCGAGGAACATCATCAGTGATAGGGACAATCAATTCATTAGGAAATTTTGGAGAGAGTTTTTTAGATTGGTGGGGAGAGAGATGACACCCAACACCATCTATCACCCTCAGATAGATGGGAATACTGAGATCATCAATAAGTGGGTTGAAGGATATTTGAGGAACTATGTAGGTGGACAACAGAGAACATGGGTCAAGTGGATACATTTAGGAGAGAATTGCTACAACACCACTTTCCACATGTCCATTGGTATGACACCCTTCCGATCATTGTATGGATATGATGCTCCCACTTTGGTAGACTTGGTTTTTGGGGAGAGAAGAGCTCTCAAGGCCAAGGATTGGATCA
>CBVK0103769382.1:0-22044 GCA_900067695.1 Picea abies
AAATACTTGAGTTGGGGTGGAGTTTGATGAGAGTGGAGTCGACCCGGTAGATGGGGAAGTGACTGAACGATTGGTTGTTTCGGTTGATTGTGAACTGGACTGGGTTTTGATGGAACTGATAACTCTGTTCGCATGAGTGGTGGAGGATGGTTTTGATGGGTCAGATGATGTACGGGGAGCATTGGGAATCAATTCATACAAAGTACTAGATTGGGAATAGACCAAATCCAGATACTGGGCACGAGCAATGGATTCCTCTTCTGTAACAACACCACCCATGGCTACATCACGAGCAATAGGAGGTAAAAAATATTTGGTAAACCATTCAACCAACAATTGGTCTGGAATGGTTGCTTTGATCAATCACCATCATCACCTCCATTCATGAATATGATAATAAATATGTACTGATTTGGTCTGACGAAGGGAGGTTAAAAGTTTCTTGCCAGTTTCGTAGCGGATAGGTAATTGTAAGTGAGCGAGAAAAGCCATGGCAAGTGAATTAACATCTTGAAAAGTTATGCATTGTAATTCAATGTACCATTTAGCCGTTGAACCCGTAGTGTACGCTGGAAAATACGTAAATAGATAGAAACATCCATTAGTGAATTTGATGAACACCATAGATGAAAAGTCATAATGTGGTTATTAAGGTCTTCACCAGGTTTGCTGTCAAATTTCATAATATCAGAAGGTAATTTGGCAGGAATGACTGGCCAAAAGGGAGAGTGTAATATGGGATCATTGGTTAATCTTGACAGATCTGATAGATCTAAAGTGGCTAAGAATGGTAATTGTCGATTGACTGGAGGATGATACTGGTGTGGCATAGGAACACCAATAGGGCCGTAAAATGGTTGTGGTGGATAATTGTAGCCAACAGGTCCTCCCATATGTTGTTGATTTTGACCAACAAAAGTAGGATTCATTTGTTGAGGAATTTGCATAAAAGGAGAGGGGAAACCCATTTGGCCCTGGGGAGGATAACTAGTGTAACCCAGGGGAGGATAGTTAGCTTGACTATTTTGAGGTAGATAACCAATTTTCCCATGAGGAGGGTAACTATGTTGACCATGAGGAGGGTAAGGAGTATTCCCTTGGAGAGGAAAAGATGGTTGGCCTTGAGGACCCAAAGTGGGATTCAGGACCCCTGGGAAGGGTTGTTCATAATGTAATCCAGAAGGATTGGTATTTAGGATTCCTCCTTGCGGGTTGGGGTTTGATGATCCTCCCATATGTGGCCGATGAAACAGTCCTCCCTGGGGTGGTCCCCAGGATTGTTAGGGGTTCCTGGTAAACAAAGGTTGGAATTGTCCCCCTGCCATTGGTTGGGTAGAAACTGGGATTTTACAGATAGAAAGGGTTTCCCCCCCAGTCGAAATTTGTGCGCCGAAGGACGGTTTCCCCTCAGTAGGGATTTTTCCACTAAATGGGGGTTCCCCCCTAGTAGGGATTTGTCCCACAGTTGGGTTTTATTGTGTGGCAGGGTTTTGCATCTTTTGATGTGAAGGTGTCCCAATAGGGTTTTGTGGAGTATATGAAGCTGTTGCTTGAAGAGGGATGGTAAGTGTAACCATCAGGGTATTTTGCAAATGGCTAGGTAACATGACTTCTGTTTCACTTTTAACCTATCCGGAAGTGGTAGTGAGATTGATCATTTGATTTATAGGATGGTCAATACGCTGTTCTGATGGTCCTACATCTACACCTGTAGTGGTAGATGCACGAGGATGGTCAAAGAGTGGTCGACTGAAATTGAATTTTTCATAAAGATCCTGACCTGATGGAGTTCTCCACATAGAATGAACAAGTGTTTGTTGTGGATCTACCATTTCAGTAGAGTGGACATGGGTAGTGTATTCTTTGTTGAAAGTTGGTTGTATTGGTTCCATGTCTAGTTGATTGTATGGCCTTGATGGTAGGGTAGGGTGATCCTCTACTACAATGTTACCCGAGGAATCCACTCGGACAAGGAGTGGATCATAATGAATTGCCAAAGATGGGGTTGTAGGAAGGGTGGAACCTTCTTGAACCACAACAAAAGATCTATAAGGATTTTCTCTTAAAGGAGTAGCGACACTCCCAACATATGAATAGTCTTTGACCTCTTCATGGTAAGTGTCTTCGGTGAGTTAGGAGGCAAGGGTTCATAGCATTCTAGAGGAAACCCTTGCATCCTACGTGATCTATGAAGACCTTTATCGGCCTCAGTACCAATTTTTTAAGGAAAACTAAAGTAAACAAACAACACTCACTAAAAAATATAGAAAACCAACAAGAAAAACAATGTCTTCTCTAAATGAATATACTAGTTGGTGATGAAATCTGACATCGTATGATAAAATTGAGAAGGGGATAGGATATCAGTAGGTGGACCAGTTACGTTGGCGACCTGCTTAACATATTTACACCTTGGTGCAAGTTCCCTCACGATTTTACTCGTGGGTTACCCTCCAAGGAGCTCGAGTGAGTTTGACCAACGTATGTTCCAGGTACACCAAAGACTTCCATTCACCATCACCTCGTGTAAGGATCCTAAATATTATGGCCACTAAGGATACCAACTCTCAATCAACCTCTGGGCCGGTACAGTCAAAATTTGAGTCCAAACGTATGGGCGGGATATCAAGTTTGAAATTCTTCAAGATAACTGAGGACAAATGGACCGATAAACTCGAGAGGACCCCAAATGGATTTGAAATTCATGAATATACGAGACCAAATGAAAACAATTGATCCTCAAGAAGAACCCCCAATATACGAACGTACCACTACGATTGGTTAAGCCTTGGAGGGATAATCTTCGTTTCTCTCTCACATTCTACCTCATGTTTAACCCCATATGTGAGAGGGGGATCCCAACTATGCTTATATGAAGGTTGGATTTTGTCTCCCTATCACAAGATTATGAGTTTGCCTTGAATGCTCAGAGAGTTATTCTCACAACCTATCCCAAAGCTGTAGTCCTAGTCTATTGTTGGTGTAAAGATCCAAAAAATAAAAGTTTCTAGTTTGATTTTAATTAGCGTTTATTTTCATGGTTGTTCGTTACACAAGGGTGAATGATAGTGAAACTGATGATGTTTGAGTCTCGACATAAAAAAAAGGTAAAAAGAATGATATGCAAACTTTCTTTTCAATGAACTTCTAGCTACGGGAAGGAGAAGAGTTTTTTTTTCTTTTGTCACTAACAAACATTCAAGAATGAAAAATTTAATACTATTTTGTTCTCAATAAGATTTCTAAGAATTGCCAAATTATAAAGAAGGTCTTTTCGATATCCAAAACCAATGCATACAAGTATTTCTTTGTTTTCTTGTGGATGAAAACTAAAGTATTCGTTTAATGCTTCGTTATTTCACTAATAATGAAAAAAGTTCACTACTATGATTTGAAAAAGTAAGAAGAAATCAACACACAAACAAAGACACTCTCAACAATAAACAAGAGACCGAAAGAAGAACAACTACCAAACTATTCACTCAAAGAAAAAAACTAAGAAACCAAAAGTCACAGTTTATAGTCTTCCAAAATTGAGTAAGGGATCAAATATAAGGAAAACAATACTGTGATCAGTGACCTTCCTTATGAAAACCTCCGATCAATCATATAATCAAGAAGAGTCGAAAAAATAAACCAATTTTGAAAGAGAATGATTGATCTTGCAATAAGGAAAGACAACACAAACTCAATAAGGACCAAAAGAATGAAAGGTAGCAAGTTCGAGTCAATCATAGGACAAGATCTGGCAGAATAAGATTCGAGCTAGAGAAATACGTCCATAGACTATACCCAACAAGAAAGAAACTCTACAATTTTTCAAAGAAATAAAAATCGACGCTCTGGTAACCAAAGCACAAGAACGTTGCAATGCTCCCTGGTAAACTCGAGGGGAGCACTGATTAAGCAACACCGCTTTGAATTAAACTGTAGAAGGGTGCTAGTTTTGAGGAAAGTTTGAGAAAAACTTAAAAAAACTCAGTAACTCAGGAAAATTCAGTGAGAGGTTCTCTGAGACAACTTAGCAAAGACAAAAATATGTAAATATGGATTAGATAAAAAAAATGGATCTAATGATAGGAAAAGGTCATGGACAAACCAAGGAAAGAAGAAACTAAAATTCCGTTCCCCAGTGGAGTTCCCAATTTCTGTTACGGAAATATTCCCATGCGGACAGGTGAACTTTCCCTTGGATTATTGACCCCTAAACCAAGACAAAAACGATTATTTGGACACTACCATTCCTATAGATTCATTTTATCCATCGAAAAAGAGAGAAGGAGGGGAAGTATGATGTACCTCGTTTGCGATGTTTGTCCAAACTGAGCCAATCCATGAGTTCCAGATAGTATTGTTATAGCAAATTTTTCCTCACCCCATGCAACTTGCTTGGATGGCCTTTCCATTTCCCTATGAAAACTTGAAGTCCCATTTTGTACTTCCCTGAACCAAAAATCATATTTTTCCACATATACGTGCCCTACCAGTTAGACAACATGTGTATATGTAGGTTGCACAACTACAATCCACATACATTGATTTTGGCGCTAAAAATTAAAAATCGTGTCGGGTTTCCATGTCACGTCACGAGATCCATGATCCTTGACCTTCCATATACTAGAAACGTTCGGACTCAGCCCTTCAGTTCCATTTGAAGGATATAAACTGAGCCATATCCAAGCCGTGGAAGAAGAGAGAATTCAACTTTTGAGAGCAAAGATACTCTGGAGAATTTTTTACTTCATATTGAGTTTGCATCCCTTTATCCTTTAAAGTCTGAACACATTGCTCAACCCCCAAGCTCTTACTTCTTTGATGGAGAACCTCATAGTATCCTTTATATGAGCTTGCCTTTGGTGGAGGATTGAAGTGGTGGAGGCCCAACTGGAAGGGACTTATTTTCTCGGTTCCAAGACGTGCCGATTCCGAGACGCTCCAACACATAATTTTGTCACTTGTATACTTTTGTTGATTATTTTAATAGAAATACTCTTTTCTCATCCAATTGATATCTTGGAAATATTTGAATTATTATTCCAGGTGTGTATTTGTCATGTATGTTAATGGATTATGCTATTTTATATGCTAACATTATATATATGAACATATGCTTGTGTATCTTGGTTGTTGAGGACAAGTTGCAGGTGTAAAGCTTTGAGTTGCGTTCTCAACGATGGTCTTCATCGAATGTCCAGACGATGTAGGCTCTTTATCTTGTCTTGTTAGCATTTAATTTATATAGAATACTTGGGATTAGAGTAGATTTCTGCAGTCATTTTGTTTGTTGTAGTTTACCTCATGCCATAAAGAGATTTTCCTCGTAACATAATTAGCGACCATACTAGGGATTGAATCTTTTGTTTAGGGTTTGGAGTGTTTTTATCCTTGGATTGCTCTCTTTTAGCTCGAGTTTCCTTGTCGCCTGATTTATTGATAGTCTATTTTTGCTTTGCATATGAGTTTCTTTGCCTTATGCTTGCCCTGGAAGTGTTTTACTACATATATGTGGGTTTTCCCTTGACAAACACAGACATATGCGAGTTTTGCTCAAACAATCGCGTACATGACCTTTTTGACTTATTGGCTGAGTTTAGTGTTTGTTGGGTGAGTTTTGTTGGTTTTTGAGTCTTCTTGGGTCTTTGTCCTAACTGTTGAGTGCTTATAGAGTGATAGGAAACCTTCTTATTGTTGAATTTTTGGGGGATATTCTTTCTTATCATTTTTTTTCATTAGTTGTCCTTGCATCTTGGTTTGAGTGTTTTCTTCTTGGTATCATACTTGGCTTGTCTCTTTTTTGCTTGCAGTAGGGTCTGTATATCAAGCTGATATTCAGTCCTTGCATTTTCGTTTCTTTATATACAAAATACAAAAAAAAAATTGCTCATTTTTTCATTATGGCATTTTCTCTTTTGGGTTCTTAGTATTGATCTTGATACATATGAACATATTGCATTTTATTGAAATTGTAGAAGTTGCATTTTAAAATCTTACCATCTTTTGAGGATTTAATATTAGGACTTAGCACTATGTTTATATTCATTTCTTTGATATGCTGAGTCATAATATCATCACTTTCACGACCACATATCTTGAGTAAACAAAGCCATTACAAGTAACACTGATTAACTAAAATTGATTAGAAACAATTTTATTTTTCAGAGTACACAAAAAAGCATAGGATAGAGCCTTGGAATAGGATTTTGTGAGTAAACTTCTCCAAGGATATTAACTCTTCCGATCTCACCACTTTCACGACCACATATCTTGAGTAAACAAAGCCATTACAAGTAACACTGATTAACTAAAATTGATTAGAAACAATTTTATTTTTCAGAGTACACAAAAAAGCATAGGATAGAGCCTTGGAATAGGATTTTGTGAGTAAACTTCTCCAAGGATATTAAACTAAACATATGTGTCTGACCAGGGAGTGGTGAAATCCATTATGTAATTAGTGACACCAGGTTGCTCTGCTCACATCGGAGTTAAGCACAAGGTTGCACAAAGTTGGTTGCAGAGATAGCCCTCTAATATCCTCTTAGCGTCAGAGATATTTCTAGGGATCTATTCGTATTTGGGGGTCTTTCTAGTACCTTTACCTCTGTGAGAGCTTACTTTCAAGATTTTAGGCTTTGTTACCTTGCCCATACGGTGGACCTGACTTATCACTGTTCGCCTACGCATTGGTTATATCGTGGTGGCTCTAGTTGCTTGACATAGGTAGCCACAAAGGTTACTTGCAAGGGTTATTCTGCAGGTACCTTGAGTCAAATAAGGGTTGAACAATACACAACCTTTATGGAGGATTACCTCTCTGGGGGGATCTGATCGACTACGTTGTTAACCCCATGAGGGCCCTTATAACTGATTCCGATACGTCCAATATTTTGAAGGGAGTCTCAGGCCCTTGTTGGGTGAGGCATACCTACTCTAGTGAGGGATCCCCCTTTTTAGCTACTATATCCCATTTATGTGCATTTGGCCTTTTTTTTATTTTGGTGTGCTCTTTGATTGTTAGTTGTCCCTAGGATTTGTTTTTGTATCTCGAGTCTTGAGTCATCGTGGAGCTAGACCAACTTCCTCGCAGGTCTCACCGTTAGTTAAATTTACCACTGCATCTTGAGTCTTTTCCTTCTAAAAGGCATAAAGTTACTAAACGTGGAACACATACTTCCACCTACCAGACTTGTGATTATACAATTATGAGTACTGAGTCGAGTTCGAAAGACATTGGGAGTCCCTCGACTCCTATATCTTCTGTGATTAATGGGACTCTTTCGACACCTTCAACCATTACTATTGTAGTGTCAGAGGTTCCCGTCCTTACTCCTATCTGGCTTGTGGTTGCTACTTAACCCATAGTAATGAAACCTTTTGGGTGTCTTTCTGGTATGCCTGGATACAATTCTCAGTCCATACCTTTGGTCTCTAACCCTTTCTCTTTTGGTATACCCAATATGACATCGCAACTTTCATCCTCCATTCTAACGAATAATGAAAATCCTAGTCTTGGACTCGGGGGCATGGCTCCTCCACATATTCCTCTCTCATTTGGTGGAGCTCATATTCCAAAAATGACTCCTACGATTGGAAGCTAGCTTCCTTTTCCTCCTGGGTCTAATCTTGGTCTCAATGCTCTTAGATGGAGTATGCAACCAGACGGACAAGATACTTGTTATATTCCATCCTTCCCCCCTTCCTCCTCCATGGTGATTCTGCCGAACACATTTATTATGACAAATCTACCTCTAACCTTCGAATTTCCACCTGGAGGGAGTCAATCTCATGATATTGGAAACCCCCATCCTGGAGCCACTGTAGCTTGGAGAAATGTTTATAACCCTGATTATGTCATCCCTATAGGTATGGTGCCCATACAACCTCTTATGAACCAGTTTGGAGGAGGATATTACCCTACTGGACAGGGCCATGGTGTATACTAGAACCCTGGATGGTCTACATTCCCTCAACACCAATTTTTTCTGAGAGCATGGGCTCAGATGCCGCAACCCCGAATCCCTTTTCTGGCCACGCTTAATTTGCAAATTTTTTCGAGATTAATGAATGAGTCGGTGCATCACAATCCTTCATGGATCCCCATCCCCACAAAGATTCCTTCAAACATTCTGATTCGAGGGAAATACTGGCGAGGATCCAGGTGATCATGTTACTACTTTTCATCTTTTGTGCTCATCCAATTCTCTTAACGACGATTCTATTTGTCTGAGACCATTTCAAAGCACCCTCATGGGGGTTAGGGAGAAATGGTACATTGAGCTACCAGGAGGAACATACACAAATTTTAATAAGATGGTTTTGGTCTTTCTCAACCACTTCCAGTTGCCGATTCGTTATGATGTCGACATAGAACTTTTGTTAGCCTTCCGCCAAGATAAGGCCACACATATCTCAGACCATATCTAAGAGTGGTGTAGAAGGAAGAGGTTGATTAAAGCCTACATTACTCCAGAGTTCTTGTTGGAATGGTTCCTTAAGTCTTTATTGCCTTATATTTCGAAGGATGTTTCTACATCTAGAGTAACATCTGAGGAAGTAGCTATTTTTAAAGCCAAACAATTGGACCTCATATATGCTTAATCTGGGATGTTATATGAAATTCTTCTTGACACACCACAGTTGAATTATGACCCTAGAAAAAAGCCTGGGCCTCATGCCGATGGAATTATAGGCTCTGCAAATGCAAATTATAAATACTTGGTGATGAATCGGTTGAAGGATTTGTCTCTAAGCCAGTTTGTAGTAGGACAAGATTCGTCTTCGTCCTCCACTCCCACTCATTCGACGGATGTGCATTCTGTACAATCGTCAACCAACCCAAATGGTAACCAACAACCTGGAGGGAATAGAAAGACAGGAAGATGTAATAATCATAAGGGTGGGAGAAATAATAACAAATCCAAGGAAAACACTAACAATGATAGTTCAAATAATAATTCTGGTGAGGGAAAGAAAGAAAAATGGAAGGTGAAGTTTCCTTATAAACTTTGTAAAGATGATCACCTTACCCATCTATGCCCCAAACTTGAGGAAACTCTCAACCACCCACTGTGCTGACCAATCTATTTCCGCATAATCAACACATGGCTTCAAGCTCCTCCAACACCGAAAATGCATCAAGTGGGAATCAAAACCCCTTGACACATGAAGGTGACCTTCTCTGCGTTAATATGGTCAAGTCTAAGATTGATGTAGCCACTCTATCTCGTGATTATAGTTCTTCATAGACTGTTACAGGTCCAGACTCTCCCCCTCCTCCAGAAACACCTTTATAGATTGAAAGGCCAGAGCCTTTGCCTCGTATTCCGAAAGGAGTACTAAAATGATCTACTCACAATCCTAATGCCAGAGCTTCCTAGAACTATTTGATTGTCTAAGATCTAGGTCAAACCCCTTGTGAGATGTCAGCTTTGGAGGAACTCCATATGTGTCCTTCATAGAGGAACACCTTGTTATATGCGTTAGTAGCTCTAGACCAGTGTGGCTCAAAGGTTATTAAGTTCTACATCACTGATGTTAAGCCTCACTTTCCTTAGCTCATGGCCTTTCAAATCCACATGGAGTACACAAAATATACCATCAAGCGCACTATAATTGATGAAGGCACTGCAACGTGCATGATGTCCCTAACCTATTGGAAATCCATTGGCTCTCTGACTCTCTCCCAATCTATGACTATGTTGACCACATTTGATGGTCATTATTTTCGACCCCATGGCATTCTTCCTGCTTTTCTGATCCAGTTAGGTGGAAAGACAATGGAGGTTGATGTATAGGTGGTTTATGTGCCCCTTGACTATAATTTATTACTAGGGGGTAATTGGACTTATTACATGACCGCATTCGTGTCGTCTATTTTTTGCACTTTATGTTTTCCTCACAAAGGGAAAATAGTGATGATTGATCAATTGTCCTTTGTGCATGCTAGTCCTAAGGCATCAGTTGGACCTTCGATCCCAGTGATCGACAATTCTCATCTGACAACTGAGGATATTGGTGTTAGAATGTATTCCTCTCTCATGGGTACCTTTTATTTCATGGCAACAATTCATCACATTTATGCCATGTCCAGTATGCATTCATTGTTAGTCAGGGCCATTTCTTTCCGTACTTTGTATTTCAATGAACCTTGGGCCCTACCTTCTCCGACCATGTCCTGTGAAGGTCAGTCACATATTGGGATGGAAATGCCACTGTCAACGACATAAGTTGTGTATCAATCTATTATTGACACTACTGTAGATCCAGATCCTATCTCCTCAGAGATGAACAAGGAGGATCCCATTCTAAAGCCCGTATGGGACACCCAATAGTCTTGTTCGCATGATTTCCTCAATGATACTTTACCTTTGGATGAATCCATCTTAGAGGCCATGAATGGTCCCGATAGGACATGGGATGATATGCATCATCACTCTTACTTCCTCCCAGAACTTGTTAGGATCAAACAAGGTGACTTTAGATATACCTTGAGTGAGATGGTCGGTCATGCTGTGGTTCCACTAGATATGCATGGAATTTATTCCAAAGGAAACATGGAAAATATTTCTTCTACCATCATGATTGACATCTCTCGAATTCCTGGAAAAATTGAAAACATATATATCGGTGTGGATTGTTCGCTTGAAGAAATTTAGATCTACACTGATCTCTTCAAAGAATTTCGTGACTTATTCGCTTGGTCATATGAAGAGATTCCAGGTAATGACCCTAGTATTGTCGAACATGAGATCAAGGCTTATCTGGATGCTAGACCTGTTCGAAAACATCTTAAAGTTGTTAATCCTAGGAAGGCCCCTGCTATTAAGGCAGAGGTAGAGAAACTACTTAATGCTGGTTTCATCTACCCGATTCCCTTGACCGAATGTGTATCCAACCCCGTTCCTGTGAATGAGTAATAAGGAACCATCCACGTATGTATGGATGTTCGAGACTTGAACAAGGCTTGTCCTAAAGACAACTTCCCGACTCCTTTCATTGACCAGATTCTCGATGAGTGTGCGGGAAACACAGTTTTCTATTTTACGGACAGATTTTTAGGATATAATCAAATTCAGATCAAACTTGAGGATCAACACAAGACAACGTTTATTTGTCCTTGGGGTACTTTTTCATACCGAAAAATTCCTTTCGGCTTTAAAAATGCTGGAGAAACCTTTCAACGCGCCATGACCTTTTCTTTTCATGATCTCAAACATATTGTCAAATCTTACCTCGATGATCTTGCTGCTCACTCTCGTAAGAGAGTAGATCACTCTACTCACCTTCGACTGGTATTTGAGAGATGTCGTTATTATCACATCCATTCAAACCCTCACAAGTGCATCATCTGCATTAGTTCTAGCCATATTTTAAGAGTCTTAGTATCTAAGCATGGGATCATGGTGGATCCTATGAAGGTTGAGGCAATACTTCGATTGCCTCCCCTGCACAACATTCATCAACTTCAAGGTTTACAAGGGAAGGATAACTTCTTGCGTCGGTTCATAGTGAACTATGCCAGTTTAACTAAGGGTTTCATGCATATTTTGAATAAGGACACTCCATTTATATGGGATGAGAGAGCCCATAAATCCTTCGATGCTCTTAAGAAGGCCTTGGTATCGACGCCTCTGTTGAAGCCTCCAGACTACAATAGAGATTGTTTTCTTTATATCACCACGTTTGAAGAGATGGTTGGTATGGTTCTAGTTCAGGAGGATGATGAGCTCCATGATCACATTGTCTATTATCTTATTCAAAACTTAGTCGGTCCTAAACTTAAATACTCTCACATTGAGAAACTAGCCTTGGCTGCCATACATGTGGTTTAAATATTACGACATTATATATTGCTTTGAAAAACTACCATAGTTGCTAATATTAATCCATTTCAATACATCTTTGATAGGTGTATCATAGGGGGAAAATACAATAAGTGGATTGTTATTTTGCAAGAATTTGATCTCGATTTTGCTTCAGCGAAATCTAAGAAATCACTATTTTTTGCCGAGTTGATATCAAACTTCCCTCGACTGGATGAGGACGTCATTCATGACAATTCATTCGCGGATGAACATATTTTCCTTATCTCATCTTTGGACCCCTGGTATGGAGACATTATAATTTATCTTCAAAACTTGAAGTTACTTCAACATTTGTCGAGAGACGATCGACGATATTTACATCATCAAGCTAAAAATTACGTTATCATCGGTGACACTTTGTATCGTCGAGGAGTGGATAATATGCTGCATCGTTGCTTGAATCATGAGGAAGTTGAGTCAGTTCTTAATAATTGTCACAGTGGGGATTTTGGCGGTCATCTATCTAGGCTTGCGACAACCCAAAAAATATTGCGAGCTGGTTATTTTTGGCTGTCAATTTTTAAATATTGTGTTGAAGTGGTCAAGAAGTGTCACCCTTGCCAGGTGTTCTTTCAGAAAATGCACTCGCATCCAAACCCTCTTCACCCAGTCATCACCGTCGGTCCCTTCACCAAGTGGGGGGTAGATTTTATGGACTGTAACCTAGCTTTGGCTGGGGGGCATCAACATATTATCGTGGTTGTGGATTACTTCAATAAGTGGGAAAAGGCCATGCCTACCATTAAATATGATGGTAAGACTGCAACATTCTTCATATTCAACCAAATTGTAGCCTAGTTCAGAATCCCAAAGGAGATTTTCACTGATCACGGCAGTCACTTTCAAAATGAAATGATGGCAGAGTTAGCATCAAAACTGGGTTTTAAGCATGATCATTCTTCCCCTTATTATCCCAGAAAAATGGGCAAGTAGAGGCTATGAATAAATCTCTCAAGACCATCTTGCAAAAAACTATCAGCCATAGTAAGTCTGTTTGGCATCTAATGCTTTACTCTGCACTTTGGGCACATCGAACCTCAGTTAAGACTTCCAATGATTTTTCTCCTTTTCAGTTAGTACACGGTGTGGAGTTGATCCTTCCGATTGATGTGAAATCCCTTCCCTTAAACTGACAATTGAGCTCCTACCTGACACATCTAATCTTGAAGAACGCCTTGTACACCTAAAGTGCCTATATGAGTAGCGTCGAGATGCCTCTATAGATATTGAAATGAATAAATGACATGTTAAGGTTTAGTTTTATAGGTCTGTCTATCCTCAACAGTACGCTGAGGGTGGTTTGGTCCTCTTGTATGACCAAACTAAAGAACGTTGGGGGCAGGCAAGTTCAACCCCAGGTGGCATGATCCTTATATCGTGCGATGTGTTTTAGAAAAAGGAGCCTATGAATTGGAGGATTATGAAGGGAATATGATGGATGAGCCCAAAAATGGGATTTACCTGAAAATATATTATGCTTGAGCCCTCAAGCTTGGGCGTGACTCTTTGCATACTAGTGTATCTTAGTGTATATATATCTTTTCCTTTGTTTCAACGACTTTCTTATTAGGTTTCCCCTTGGTTAGTAGATGTCAACGGAGTCTTTAGTTTACTTAGGATTCAAAGACAGTGCCATTCATCATACATAGAACATGGATTCCACCGCGTGGGTCATTTACTCACCCGAGGGCCGACTGGTGTCTTCTCGTGCCGTTTATCTGGAGCCAACAACGAATAATGTGGCTGAGTATAATGTCATTATAGAACTATTACACGATGCCATTTCACATGGTGTTCAGTCTTTAGAGGTTTTCCTAGACTCCCAATTAGTCGTATGTCAGTTAAATGACAGTTACCGCGTGCACAACTGTACTCTACTCCGACAATTCCTACAGGTACGAATTTTAGAACAATACTTTGATTTTATTACTTATAATCATATACGTAGGAGTTCTAATTATGTATCCGATACATATGCTAATTATGTTTTAGATTGGAATTTGTCACATAACTAAAGTAAAGAAAACACATTCACCAATGTACACATTGTAACATATATAGGTAAAGCCGAGGACCAATGTTTTTATGTTTCATCTTTTCAAAGAATATGGTATCATAATACAAAATGGGGCTCACACCCTCAAAATACATATATGATCGGTATATATATGACCATGGAATCTATGCCTTGGCGTCAGATTCATATCATGATAGCACAATATGACATTTGCGAGACTCCGAAACAGTCGCACCCACACATGGGGCACACCCACCACCTGCCGCTGCATAGCCTTTGGCAGATCCTCCACCTGAACCATAGGTAAGAAACCTCTACTCCTCTACATCATGGTCTCCCCTACCTGGTGTCGAACTGTCACCCTATCTTACAAGCTAAGGGTTATAAGGTTTTTGGTTCCACCATGATTATATCGAAGGATCTCACCTACTGTCGATATGGTTGACCTCCAGTCTCCCTGTGTTTGGTTCCACCGAGCGAATCATTGATTACATTAGTAACAAAGACTGATTTTGATAAACTAAACTAGTCGCACCTTGTCGGGCATCTTGTTGACTGTCATAAGTTGGTTGAGTAGTATTGATAGTGGCTTTGATTGTTGGCTCGTCTCTATTTGATCGGGTTGATTGGTGAGTTGTATTTGGAAATTATAATGGGCATACAGTTGTTGCCTCCTTTTGTTGTGACAATTGAATCGATAACTCAACATTGTTATAAATGAATTTATGGGGAGTAATTGGATATGTACAGTCACAGAGATGCCTCTTTGCATTATGTGTGTTCCTACAACATGGTATAAATTGAATTTGGTGTTTTTGTGTGTTTAATTTGTCCTGATCGGGATTATTGCAATTTGAAGAGTTGATGACTCTGACCTCGCTGTCTATTGTGTATGATTTATAGACATCGTGCATTGTTTTGTTTTATTGCACCATTAGAGATGAGCACGAGGTTTTGGTAGTATGGTTTCATTGCGAATTTAATTGTTAAATTTGTCAAAGGAATGGAATTGGGCATGTTTTAAAAAGAGTATGGTCAACTCAAGAAAGACATATGTCTAAGTTTGATTTGAGAAATTAAATTATGGGTAGTGGTTGATGTTTTTTTTTTGTTGAACAATGTTTAAGCAATATGACTCTGTGTTCCTTACATTTTATTTTAAATATAAAAGGGAAGGAAATGAAAAGAAACATAATTCTTTTAAACAATATGGGTGAAAGTCATGACGATTCTGAGTATGATTATACACCATGTTAATTGAAAGTTTTTAAAGAAAATGAATGTGGGCCAGTGGACAAGTTCTAACACACAGTAGTTGTTTAATTGGTCACATAATTGTTTAATTGGTGTTGGAATAGTTGTATTGAATACATAATTGTTTTTAAGGATTACTTAATTGGTTTTTTGAACAATATCTATTTTTTGCCCCTACAATTATTTCACTTTTCGCACATTACAATTCCCCTCGCCTTCCCATATTCACTATCCACTCCATGTTCCTAAAAATTAATTATAGTGAAGATAAGTTATGTATTATGACAGTTAAAGGATCACAGGGATGAATTACAGTGATATATTCTTTTGGTTTATGATACAGTTGATTTTTTGATCTTTGTGAGCAGTAATCATGATTTCCCCCCCTTATTTTAACATTTTTTTCTCAATACAACCCCTCACATATCTCAGAACCCTTGTTCACCCCCTTCTCATTGACAACTATTAAACGATTTGCATGGATTGGATTGCATGAGTTTGATATGTTGCTAAGCCAAATTTTATTTCATATTTAAAAGAATTGTCATGTATGGTTGTTAAAGAAACTATTTTCTAATCAATTATGCATACAAGAATGAGATTTTTAAGTAGAGGTAGCCATGACAGGGGTAACCGAGGAAGAGGGAATTGGAACAGGGGACGTAGAAGGCTGAGATTCTCTATACACTTCGATGCAGACTCGCAAGAGTTAGGCAAGCTATTTCAAGCTGGATTTTTTAACTGGATTGGGAAAGGAGTGGTCCAACCTAGGCATGAAAGGCCTCCCTTCCAAGCCCCATAGGTCCCTAGTATCCTAGTGCCTCCTCATGTCTCACTGTAACCTGAAGTCCCTGAAAACAATGGATGGAAAGAGATTGTTCACCCGACAGTCTCCCAACATCGTGGCTGGCCTAACTTGTCTCTACCTGCTCCTCCACCTATTAATCAAATTGTCCTACCTTCCCTTTTCCACTCACCAGTATAGTCTTCCCATGAAAAAAAAAGGTTAAAAATCGAGGCCCACCATGCTCATGAGAAAGGAAAAGCCACTGCTACCCCTTCCTCACCCTCAAATGACTCTAATAAATCCGTGTCTTCCTGCATGCATTTGAGAGATGATTGCTCTCATGTGATCAGTGAGATTAGGCCTAAAGGCTCCACACAACCTAAGGCAAATTTAGAGAGATCAAAAGATGAGAGCAACAATAAGGGAAATATTGCCTCCCAGAATGGAAAATATGGATTTTAAGTTTTTATTTATTAATTGTTGAAGAACAATTGACTTCTGAAATTTTGGACAACACACTATTTTTTGGATATATGGGTAATATATTTTTGGAAATAATTTCAATTATTGTTGATATAAATTGTCAAAATATGAAGTGATGATGGGAGTCACAAGGAGGGATGTTTTGTTTGATTAACTAGTTGTGTTGTGATTGTTAAATAACTAAAGGGAGTCACTAAGGGGTCCCACCTACTAGTTATTATTTATTTAAAACCCTTATTATGATTTTTTTACTTTTCCCCCTTAACTAAAAATGAGGAGCATACTAAGGTTTGCTCTTTGAGTTTTGTTGAGATAATTCAATTTTCATTCATTCCTTAATTCATTAGAAGCCTAATTCTTTTTTATGATAGCAGGGTCCTATTGTAGACAACAAGATTCAGGGTTGAATTACATCATTCAGACACTTGTTTTTCAGAGGCGTTGATCTATATTTGATAGTCTGTGTCGACTTGTATGTTTTTGAATTATATTTCATGATTGACAAAGGCTATCGTGCAGAGTTGAGTGGGCAACAATCTGTGGCAAGTTGATCCAGCTTTTAAAGTTCATTTTTTTACTTTCTGTCATAAGTCCTTTTGTATGTTTCATCGGGGACATCTAAGTGTGACTTTGGTCCAAAACTTCCTCAGGAAATTTTGTAAAGAGAACGATTATTTTGATGAATTGGAATGAAATAAATGATTGCTTTATGTCTCATATGTTTTGATTTTTGACTTGGTGTCTTTTACTTATGTCTCTATATTTATTTCAACATCTGTTATGTTCAGAAAATTACATAAATAATGAATTTTTCAGCAATCTTTTATTTATAAAAAAAAAACAGCCTAAGCACTTGTAAACAATACTTGTGAATTAGGATACCAATTTTGATGGCTATAAACATAGGGTGATATTCTCACCTATCTTTCTTTAGCCAAGTGGGATCTGAAAATGTTTGATTAAGATCATTTCATATATTTTCCTCAACAATGGGTCCACATATAAACCCCAACATCACTTCTTAAATTTATCTCGAACACTTGTTTGGAACTAATTTCTAGATTAGTCACAAACCCTAACTTCCAACAAGTATAACTTTGTACCTATAATGAATGAAAGTCTAAAAATTGTACCCAATATTCTTGGATATTTTCTCTAAAATTCCTCCAAGTTTCTCTCCTTGATACATCATTGAAAAGGATATATAGGAAAAATGGCAGACCTTCCTGAATTCTGGCCTATTCTGGAGAGCGAACTTGTATAGCATGCCATGCTCTCAATATTTGATATCTGATTTTGCAAATCACAAAAAAAATACTACAGATTGTACTCTTTCCAATTCAATTGGTCTCTTAGAATTTGGATCCTCTATGAAACAATTATGACTATTTTAATCGGAACACTTGTTTGAGACTAGTTACATGACTAGTCAAAAACCCTATCTTCCACATAGTGTATATCCAAAATTAAAACGACCCAAAAGATAAAATCCGTACCAAAAGTACCTTGATATGTCTTATCAACATCCTCCTAGTTTCACTATCTAAATAATTCTAGAAATCAAGTTATAGGGAAAATGGTAAGATGACCTTTAAAAACCATACCTTAGAACACATAATCACAAGACTTCATATTCCCTTGGAATTTCGCCCTTCTTCACTTCATCTTCCCTCTAAAATTCGTGGCCAATATTTTTCTAAGAGATCATAAGATTGAATAATGAAAATGGGAGGTTCCTAATGTGTATTTATACTTTTCCAAGTACCTCCTTTACTTGAATTTAGGACCAACTTGTAACTTCCTGTTTGAAACAACTGTTTCTCCTTTTCTTGACTTTAGGGCCAACTTATAACTTCTTGACCTTAGATCTGTGGCTTCTTGACCATACTTTGGGGCTTCATCTTTAAGAGGGCATAACTTCTCAACCGCGAGGAACCACATTAATGGCAGAAGTGTCCTCAGACACACACTTTTATTAAATAGGAAAAGAAATTACATAAGAGACTTTGCAAGAGTTTAC
Organism: Picea abies; assembly: GCA_900067695.1. Lineage (NCBI taxonomy): Eukaryota > Viridiplantae > Streptophyta > Pinopsida > Pinales > Pinaceae > Picea > Picea abies. The sequence goes on from CBVK0103769382.1 coordinate 18,426, forward strand.
ACCCGAACAACACAATATTCTTGCAATGAGCTATATATAAGCTAAATGTCCTAACAAACTCTAGATATGGATCACTTATTAAATAAACAAGTGTCCATTTACAATAAATGTTATCTTAACAATCTTATAACAATACTCCTAATTTAGAGCCTAAGATACGACACCTTTCTAGAGTCATATCTTTTATAATAATATTGTATTTCTAAAAGTCTCCATTTATTAATCAAATATTTTAGATTATTAATTTAATATTCTAAATTAATAATTATTTTATTCTAACTTTATAAACTATGATATTTGTATTTTGGATTATCTAACATTCCCCCCTATGATCCAACGATACATTACAACAGATACCAAATTCATCCCTAAACTTAGTAAATTTTATTCTGCCAAGAGGTTTTGTGAAATTGTCAGAGATCTGATCTTCTGAAGGACAATAAATTGGCTTGATGACATCCTTTGCAATGAGTGATCTCATATGATGATACTTGGTGTCCACATGCTTTGTCTTTGAATGAAAAAATGGATCCTTGGCAAGCTTAATGGCTGTCTAGCTGTCGATGAATAATGATGTAGCTTCTGCTTGAGAAATTCCCAAGTCATGTAAAATCCTGCATAACTAAACAATTTCACATGTTGCTTCCCATGCTAAGATGTATTCTTCTTCTGCTGTAGAAGTAGCAACTGTAGCTTGTTTCTTACAATTCCAAGACAATGCTGTTGTACCCATATTCATTAAATAGCCTGATGTTGATGCTCGATCATCAATACTTCTGGCAAAGTCGACATCTGAAAATCCACCAAGTACAAAATTTTTAGTCTTTTTGTAAAAAAGACCAAAATATTTTGTTCCTTGGATATATCGAAGAACTCTTTTGGCTGCATTCTAGTGGTTGTCCCATGGTTGTTGCATAAAGCGGGAAAGAATACTGACTACATAAGATAGATCTGGGCATCTGATGGGTTTAACACCTGTAGGACAATCAACAAGTTTCCAAGTGTTGTTATCAATTACTGCTTGATATTCCTCAACCATAGCTTGTTACCATTCTTTATGTTTTACTGCTTCTTTGTATGTGGAAGGTTCAGTAAAATCATTTGCTACCAAGACAAAATTCCCTTCATTGTTGTGTGATCCCCTTGTTCATGTTTTATTCTGCTCATCAGGCCTTACATCTTTCAAAAGTTGAACTGCCCATTTTGGTAGTTGATGTTCACTAGTTTGGGGATCTGAATTACCATTATTGTAAATTTGATTAATGTAAACTGATGTTCGTCAATCAGTTGAAGATTCTGGAGGTGGAGAATCATTGTCAGATGAACTGCTACTACTAGGAGAGTCAGATGAACTGTTGGAAGACCCAGATGATGTTGTCGAAGTAACTGGATTGGATGTATCATCTTCAGATGAAGGAAAATCAAGTTCATACCAATTATGTGAATTTGGTTTTCTTTGTCTTTGATTTCCTTTAGTTTCTAACTTTTGAAGAAGACTTTCTATTTCTTCAGCACTTTTACTTCTAGTTTCATCAAAAATTACATCCTTGCTCACAATAAATTTTCCATTGGACAAAAGTTGATACCCTTTCTTCTCATCAGAATACCCAATCATTGTGCATTTCAAGCTTCTTGAGTCAAGCTTAGTTCGTTTTTCTTTCAGAACTAAGGCATAACATACTGATCCAAAAACTCTAAGATGTTTAACTTGAGGTTTGAAACAAAACCATGCTTCATAAGGTGTGATTCCATCCAAAGAAGCAGTTGGAGATTTGTTCCTTAAGTAGATAGCTGTATGGATTGCTTCTGCCCAATATGTAGAACTTAACCTTTTAAACTTCTGCCCAATATGTAGAACTTAACCTTTTAAAACTTAACATGGATCTTGCCATTCCTAACAAAGTGTAATTCATTCATTATGCGACTCCATTTTGAAGAGGAGTGTAGAAATTAGTAAGATGTATTCTTATCCCATTGTCTGTGCAATAAGTGTTGAATTCATTAGAAGTGAATTCTTTGCCATTATCTGTCCTGAGTGTACCTATCTTTTCTTTAACTTCATTTTCAACAAGTTGTTGAAAAATCTTAAATGTTTCAAATACTTCTAACTTTTGCTTCAAGAATTAAACCCAAGTTATTCTACTGAAATCATCAACAAAGAGTAAAAAATATTTGCAACCACCGAAAGAAGTTACTAGGGGTCCACAAACATCACCGTGAACTAGTTTCAACCGCCGATTTGCACGCCATGAACTTGTGGAAAAGTTTTCTCGACTCTGTTTGCCATAAAATCACACTTCACATTTTGAAGTTTCCTTTTTGAAAGTGGGAAGTCCCTTAACCATCCCTTGTTTTTGAAGTTGAGAGAGACTTTCAAAGTTGAGATGTCCATATCTCACATGCCACAATCTGATAGGGGAGATACCTGTACTCACTGTTCCTACAAAGTCTAAATGTCTTGGAATAACTGTTCCCTTCATCCTTAATAGTTTTCCATCTTCATAACATATCATCACTGTTTTCATATTTTGTTTGACTGAATTAATCTTAACTAAGCCATCTTCCATAATCACCTGATGTCCTGCTTGTCGAATTGTGACTAAAGACAACAAATTCTTTTTGAAGGTCGGTACATACCATACATTTGAAATCATTCGTTCTCCAATATCAGGTAAATAAACTTTAACTACTCCTCTTCCATAAGGAGTATGTTTGGTGTTATCTGTAAGAAAAACATAATTAAGATGGCATTCTTGAAAATTCCAAAAGAAGTCATGTCTGAAAGTCATGTGTTGAGATGCTCCTGAATCTAAAATCCAAGCATCTTCATAATCACTTTGAAAATCAATGGAAATCTGTAATGTTGAAGATGAGGTAAACACATATTCTGAATCATCATCATTTCTATCATTTGCAAACTGTGCTGTGTTTTGATGAAACTTGGAGATGTTATCAATGGAAGTTTAGTAATCTTCAACATAATGACCAACTTTGTTACATCTTCTGCAAACAATTTGATTGAAGTCTCTCCCTCTGTCGAAATTTTTTCCTCTACCCCTGCTTTGATTTTTGTGTGGAGCTTGTCCTCTACCTTGACTGTTGCCTTGAAAATAGCCTTTGCCTTGACTATTTCCTCTTGCGTGAAAATATCCTCTACCTTGATTGTTTCCTCTGCCTTGAAAATACCCTCTTCCTTGACTGTTGCCTCTGCCTTGACTATTTCCTTTGCCTTGAAAATTGTTTTCTCTACTTTGGCTTCAACCACAACCTTGTACAAAATTTCCTCTTCCTCTGCTGCTATAACTGTCAGTTGAAGACTTACTTGTACTTGCTTCTGTGAAAAAAACATCTCCAACTTGTTTTTTCTTTCCAAAAGTTTTGTTGTGTTGAGATAATAGTTCACTTAGTTCATCAAATGTAAGCTTGTCTAACTTGCCAGTTACCTGTAAAGTTTCCAAAAAATGTGTATAGGAAGAAGGCAATCCAATGATTAAGATTGTGATCATAAAACTATCTTCTACTGCTTGAAAACCAACGTTTAGTATTTCCTGCTTAATGTTCTTAAGTCTGGAAATATATTCATGTACATCACCTCCTTCAGTCAATTTTTGTTGAAGCA
>CBVK0103769384.1:0-21397 GCA_900067695.1 Picea abies
CACCCGAACAACACAATACTCTTGCAATGAGCTATATATAAGCTAAATGTCCTAGAAAACTCTAGATATGGATCACTTATTAAATAAACAAGTGTCCATTTACAATAAATGCTACCTTAACAATCTTATAACAATACTCCTAATTTAGATCCTAAAATACGACACATTTCTAGAGTCATATCTTTTATAACAATATTGTATTTCTAAAAGTCTCCATTTATTAATCAAATATTCTAGATTATTAATTTAATATTCTAAATTAATAATTATTTTATTCTAACTTTATAAACTATGATATTTGTATTTTGGATTATCTAACACACGTGGTGTGCCACCTACCGTTGGAGATGGCTTGACAAGGACTATCAATCAATGGATGTTTTGCATGAACTTGTAATTTTCTTCATACTCTTTTTCTTTAATCATCTTTAATATTCATAAACACACATTTGGATCTTCTTAACCAGTTAACCATATTTCCAGGGATTCTTGTATACTTCTTCAAAGTGTCTTTCCATGAGGGCCATGCTTAAAGCTACGTCATAAGGGGACCACTTTGGAGACTTCTTCAAATACACCCATCACTTCTAAAGGATTCTAGACTTATTCTAGGGTATACATCAATGAAAATCAATTTTCCAACAATCTCCATATTTGGAATTAATGGAAACACTCATACTCCCCCTGTGACCATTGTTCCCCCTGTCTTCATGCTTTCTCACCCTAACTTCATTCTTTTGATCTTTCTCTCCCCCTTTGACATCAATGGCAAAGAGTAACTCCTCCTTACCATTTCTCTCCCCCTTTCTTCTTTGCAAAATGTTGTGTAGATCATTGTGGGGCAGAAACTACTCCCGGTTTCTATCGAAGATACTCAAAATTCTCCCTTGGGAGAGGTATGGTGAAAATATCTGCAATCTATTCTTTCATCCCAATGTACTCCAACTTGATATTCTTTCATGTGACTTGTTCCCATAGAAAGTGGAACTTGATAGGAATATGCTTGGTCTTGGAATACATCACTAGATTTTTGGAGATACTTATAGCATTGGTATTGTCACAAAATATTGGAATAGGCTCATCATATTTTACTTGTATGTCTTGCAGGGTTTTATTCATTTAGAGGACCTTAGTACAACATGTTGTTCCTGCAATATATTATGCTTTCTTCATAGACAATGATATTGAGGACTTCTTCTTACTTAACCAGGACACCAAACAATCACCCAAGTAGAAGGTTGCTCCATTCGTACTTCTTCTATCATCAATTCTTCCTACCCAATTTGCATTTGTGTAGGCGACCACAGTTAACTCATTCCCTTTCAAATACCACAATCCAAATTCTATTATTCCTTTGAGATATATGAAGATCCTTTTTATTGTCATAACATGAGTTTCCTTCAGTGTTTCTTGAAATCTTGCAACATGTCCCACTGTTTGCATAACATATGGTATTGAGGTTGTCACATATAGTAGTCCACCAATCATCGATCTGTAGAGTTTCTAAACTGCTTCCTTAGATTCATCGTATTTCTCAACTTGAAAACAGTCACCATAGGAGTACTTATGGGTTTGCAATCTTCCATTTTGAACTTCTTTAGTATTTATTTGATGTACTTGGTTTGGGAAATGAAAATACCTGCATCTAGCTAAGATATCAGGAGTCCCAAAAACAAATTCAACTCGCCAAGTACAGACATTTCAAACTCACTCTTCATGTATTTAGAAAACTTCGTATTAAACCTATCGTCATCACTCCCAAAAATTATGTCATCCACATATACTTCACTGATAAGTATGTTGTCTAGATTCACTTTTATGTAGATATTGTTATATGCATTTCCCTTTCTAAATCCTTGTTGATGTAATTACTTGTTTAGTCTTGAATACCAGGCTCTAGGGGCTTGCTTGAGTCCATACAGATATTTCTTCAATCTACAAATATAATATTCCCTTTATGACAATAGAAACCCTTATGTTTGTTCGATGTAGAACTCTTCTTCTAATTCTCCATTTAGAAAAGTTGATTTTATATCCATCTGATAGACCCTGATCCTTTTGGAACATGCATATGCCAAGATCATTCTGATTGCTTCCATTCTGGCAACATAAGAAAAATTTTCTTCAAAATCTACTCCTTCAACTTGAACATATCCTTTGCATACTAGCATTGTCTTATTTCTTGTTACCTGTCCATCTTCATTTAGTTTGTTTCTAAACACCCATTTTGTACTAATCACATTTTTGTCCTTAGGTCTTGGAACAAGTTCTCATGTCTCGTTCTTCTCTATTTGATTCAATTCTTCTTCCATGGCCTTGATCTAATGTTCTTCATTGTTGGATTCCTCAAAGTTGCTTAGTTCAACTTTGGAAAATAATGATAGATATATTTGTTATGGTGTATGTGCCTGTTTGCTTCCTCTAGTTTCTATTCTTGCATTTTTATCTCCAATAATTTTTTCTGGTGGATGGTTCTTCTGTACCTGATGGTTAGGTGTCCGAGAAGGTATTTGAATATCTTCCTGGTCATTTTCTTCTTGTTCTACTTCTGGTTGTTGCTCTTCTTGTTGTTTTTCTTATTCTTCTACTACTTCTTCTTCTTTTAGTTTTTCTTCTACTTCCTTCTCTTTTGGATTTATGTTTTGTTCTCTGGTCTTCAACACATTTTTTTCATCAATCTTTACATTGATGCTTTCCAATATTTTGTTGAATCTTAGATTGTATCATTTGTATGCCTTGATTTTACTTTAGTATCCAACCAATATACATTTATCAACTCGAGAGTCAAATTTTCCAATCTTGTTATCTTATCTTTTTATTGTAACATTTTCTTCCAAACACTCTAAAGTGCTTGACATTTACCGGTCTTCCATTCCATAGTTCATATGGAGTCTTGTGAGTCTGCATAGATTGGTGTGCACAATCTCCAATATTTTTTTTGTAGAGTATTCCTTTGTTCTCAACTTAGTTCTTGTTTTTTTTCCATGTAGATAGTGCTTGCACATAATATTAGTTGGATTTAAAATTTCAAGCATTTCTCTTACTGCTTCCTCTCTTTTGATTTTGACAAGATTGTCAAAGTTCATATGTCCCATTATTTTGTGCCAAATCCAAATTTCTTTTTCCTTTCCCAAGCATCATCTTTCCTTTTTTATCTCATTTAAGATGTATATGTTGTTTGGAGTCCTTATTGTTGTCACCACCAACTTTCCTGATCCTTCTTTCCTTATTTGACATTTCTTTGAGTCGAGTAGGAGTGTGTGTCCTTGGTCACACATTTGACTCACACATAGCAGATTATGCTTCATATTTTCAACAAGTAGAACATTTTCTACCATGGCATCTTTACTTCCAAGCTTGAATGTTCCTTTTCCTATAATTTTGGCTGAGTTATCATTACCAAATGAAATTGATCCATCTATTTCTTTCTTTAGAGTTACAAACTTGTTTGTGTCACCTGTCATATGATTTGAACAACCATTGTCAATGTACCAATCACTTTTACTACTTTGGGCTTGTAGAGCATTCAAACATTCTTCAATGTTCAATTTAAATTTCTTCATTTTCCATATCTTTGATGGTTATTTTACATGACTGTTGAAATCCTACTTTGGCTCCTTTGGAAGAACACTCAATCTACAGTGTTTGGCCATGTGTCCAAAATTCTTGCATTTGTAGCATTCTACTTCATTATTTAATGAGACAAAAATATTATAGTTTATGTTATATGTGTTATCACTCCAAGAAACCCTCTGTGGTTGCAGACCAGAGGTGCTTGGTAACTTAAGAAATGAATGTTTTTGTATTTTTTGAATGTGGATCAATGGGACAACTCAATACAACTTATAGCATTCAAACATAAAATGATAAACAAATAGACAGTGCTTTCAAAGATTGATTAATCAGCAGGTAGCTTTAAAGTGGGTGGAGAACAAATTGTAACTAAACCAGTGCAAAGCAGGGTCTAAGAGACAATCAAGAGACTTATTATCAGGCTATGAGCTAAACAATGGGATAACAACCATTCAAAGCTTGACAACACAGATAATAATGCAGAATAAAGATGGAAAGCTGACAATCAAAACTGAAAGAAACCTGTGATCTGTATTAGCATAGAAAGTCTGAGTACAAAAAGAGTATTCCTCTATCCAGAATCGAACCCTTTGTTCTCCAAATGTCTTTGGCTTTATAGCCTTACAAGATCAAATCTAGATCCATGAAAAATGGATCAGATTTGCCAAAAATAGTCAAACCAACAAGTGTAAGATGAGATCCTATAAAAATGGATCTGGAATTCTAAAAATGGAAAATCAAATCAAAATAGGAGAAGATCAAGTCTTGATGTAGTGCAGACAAGCCTCCCAAGGCTGTTTATGACTCTTCCAAAAGATAGAATTCGAATTTGCTGAGTTGACCAAAAATCCTATATTTTTGCCTTTGAAAAAGACACCAAATTTATTTGAATAACCTCTTCTGATCTTAACCCACACAAATAGCATTCAAATCTGACTTTATAATTCACCATTTATCCATTAGAATCGAATTCAAACCATTTGGATTCAAAAATCCTTGATCTGTGCAAAAATTCGTTCAATTCTGGACACACAGGCTTTCGGTGGTTAACTGGAAAGATTCTGTGTGAATTTACCACCGAAAGCGTAGCTTTCGGTGGTTAATGAACAGTCGTCCTGTTTGCCTAAACCACCGAAAGTCAGAATTTCCAGCAAAAAATGCCTTTGGTAAAAATCAATTTTCTCAGCCATGGAATATCTGTTTTGCACGTTCCAATAGTCGATCGACATCTACAGATCGTAAGATTTCCAATGGTACAATCAGATTTGGATTTGGAGCTAGGGAAGCTAGTCAAAATTTCCCTTCAAGATTAGGCATATTTCCTTCAAAAATGCCGGTGCGTTTTTGAGAGTTAACAATATGTTTCATGAGGCCTTATGAGATTATCATTTCTAGAGTAGTCATCATAGTTGCCTTTTTTCTTAGCGTAGGTTCTATAGTTTATAGCCTTGTCCCCAAAATTGCTACAGGAATAACATAAACCAAGAAAAATAGTTTGGTACCTGAGTGTGGGGGATATTCTAAATGGTGCAGCTCTTCTATAATCTTCTTCTTGAGTTCTCTCCATTGTTGGTTATTGATTATGAGTTCTAGATATTCTAGGTAGTGAAGTTCTTCTATAATATTCTTCTTGAGTTTTCTCAATTTATCGAATGTTCTCCTTTGAAGGCTTGCATTCTTCCTTCTTGATGGGACCTCTGATGAATTATGCACAACTCTTTTGTTCTGCTTCCTTTTCTATCGTCATGGAGCTCGAACCCTTCTCAGTATGCATTTGTTTGTATCCTAGTCCAGACTTGTCATAGTATGGCCTTTGACTGCTGATGATTTGATCCAATATTTTGGTGTTGTTTGTTGCATGTCTTTCTTTTAAAGTTCCTTCCTTGGTGAGAGTATTTTTGCTTCCAATCTATCCTTCATTTTCTCCTTTTCTTCCAACTAGCTTTTGAGTGTTTCTTCAATCCTTTTTTACTATTCTACTTGGACCTTTAGCTCCATAATGATCTATTGGACTTCTTCAGAGTTGGGATTTTGAGAACACTCCTTTAGCTTGATCAATTCTCCCTTGAGTGGCTTGTTTTTCTTCCTTTCTCTTTTTAGCTCACTTAAGGTGATGATTAGTTATGCTTCAATATCTACTTAATCTTCTTCTTCATAATCTTCCTCATCATTTTTGAATGCCATAAAGAGTACTCTTTCTGAGTCACTATCACTATCATTATCCTCATCTGATAAGGAACAATCTTTTCTTGAGTAGAGGTTTTTCTTGAAGGATTTCCTTTTGTTTCTTTTCTTGTCTCCTTTCTAATATTTTTTTTTCTTTCTTGGGAGATTCTTATTCATCACTATCTATATTCTTAAAATAAGGACATTTAATAGAAAATTGACCAATTTTACCACAATTAAAACATTTCAAGGGAGTTTTACCTTTGTACTTGCCAGTTCCTCTCTTCAACTTCTTTACGAAGTTGGCTATTTCTTCATTTTCACGAGAATCATCATTGCAATTGTAGTTTGACTTTGACTTTTGCTTATTCTTATTTGTCTTCTTTGATGTTTTGAAAGTTGCTTCCTTTCTGGATGGATTATCCTGCTATGTTCTCATTTCATAAGATGTAAGGATTCCATGTAACTCTACCATGCTCAATGTAGCAAGATCTTCTCTTTCTTCTAGGGATAAAATATTAGGATCAAATCTCATTGGAAGAGACCGTAGTACCTTTTGAACAATTATTGGTTCTTTAATTTCTTCTCCTAATCCTTTTATAGCATTCACTTTTTCATCAACCCGTAGGAAATAAGCTACAATATCTTCTTCTTCCTTCATTTTTAGTTGTTCAAATTGACCTCTATAAGTTTGAAGCTTGGCCCATTTGAATTTGGCATCTCCTTCGTAAAAATTTTGAAGTTTGTCCCACACTTCCTTTGCAGAGTCACAATGCACAACCTTGACATATATCTAATCAACTAGAGCACTTAGAATAGCATTTGTATCCTTCAAATTGTTTTCAGAAATTTTATTTCTATGTTTATCTATTGGGGGAGTGGCAGGTGCCTTGTATTCGTCTACTACTGCTTTCCAAACATCAAATCCATGTGCCTCCATAAACGTTTTCATCATTCTTCTCCAGAAGGTATAGTTCTAACCATCAAACATTAGTGTTCCATTCTTAGTGCACTCCATGATCTACCTTCTAGTGGTTAGATTGTTTCTGAAGGACCTTCTCTAATACCAATTGTTGGAATATTCATCAATATTGAGAGGGGGGGTGAACCAGTATTGAGAATTTTTTACCATTTTTAATCACAATGTGCAATTATTTAAGATATCAACAATTTATCACTTATGATTTCATTCAAGATACCATAAACATATAACCATAAATACACAGTACACAATAATTTTACATCGAAAACCAAATGGGAGAAAACCATGAAATGCATGCTTATATGTATCAGAAGATTACATTCATAGGAAGAACCAACTTCTAAAATTATCTAGCACCAATTAGAAGGAAGCACCAACCCCCTGAGTTACATGATCTAACCTGAAGGAAGCTACAACTCCCTAGATTTTCCAGCTCCAACTGGAAGGAGGATCCAACCTCCTAATTTACAGGCTCCAACCTGAAGGAAGCTACAACTCCTTGTATTCTCCAGCTCCAAATGGAAGGAGGCTCCAACCCCCTTTACTTGCCCCTTCCTTCCTCTCTGAAATATAGATGGAGACTCAAACTATAATTGTTACCATCATTGATACTGATACATCATCATCATAAAAAAATGTCACTATTACTGTCACTGATATTGATACATCATCATCAAAACCTATCACTGAACTGATACTTCATCATCATCAAAACTAGATCCACCATAAAATCAACATCATCAACATGGGTCCACTTAGAAACTGGGTCCATATAAATATCCTAGGTCCACATGGGTCCACATATAAACCCCAACATCACTTCTTAAATTTATTCCAAACACATGTTTGGGACTAGTTTCTGGATTAGTCACAAACCCTAACTTCCAACAAGTATAACTCCATACATGTAATGAATCAAGATCTGAAAATTTTACCCAATCTTCTTTGATATCTTCTCTGAAATTCCTCCAAGTTTCACTCCTTGATACGTCATTGAAAATAAGCTATAACGAAAATGGAAAACATTCCTGAATTTTTTCCTATTCCAAAGAGTGTACTTGTACAACATGCCATGTGCTCAATATTTGATATATGATTCTAAAAATCCCCAAAAAATACTATAGACTATACTCTTTCCAATTCAATTGGTCTCACGAAATTTGGATCCTCTATGAAGAAGTTATGATTTTTTTACCCGGAACACATGTTTGAGACTAGTTACGGGACTAGTCAAAAACCCTATATTCCACAGAGTGTATATCCAAAATTAAAATGACCCAGAAGCTGAATTTCATAACAATGATACCTTGATATGTCTTCTCCATAACCTCTCAGTTTCATTATATAAATCATTCTAGAAAAAAAAGTTATAGCGAAAATGGTAAGATGACCTTTAAAAAACACACCTTATAACACATCATCAAAAGGATTCATCTTCCCTTGGAATTTCACCCTTCTTCACTTCATCTTTCCTCTGAAATTCACTGCCAATATTGTAAAAAGATATCATAAGATTGAATAATGAAAATGAGAGGTTCTTAACGTGTATTTATACTTTTCCAAGTACCTCATTTACTTGACTTTAGGGTTGACTTGTAACTTCTTGTTTGCAACAACTTTTTCTCCTTTACTTGACTTTAGGGCCAACTTATAACTTCTTGAACTTAGATGTGGGGATTCTTGACCATACTTTGGGGCTTCATTTTTAAGAGGGCATAACTCATCAACCGTGAGGAACCGTGTGGTGTGCCACCTACCATTGGAGACGACTTGACAAGGGCTATCAATCAATGGATGTTTTGCATGCATTTGCAATATCCTTCATATTCTTTTTCGTCAATCATCTTCAGGATTCATGACCACACCTCCAGGGATTTTTAACCACTTAACTATATTTCCAAGGCTTCTTGTAGACTTCTTCAAATTAGTGTCTTCCCATGAGGGCCATGCTTAAAGATACGTCATAAGGAGACCACTTTGGAGACTTCTTCAAATACGCCCATCACTTCTAGAGGATTCTAGACTTATTCTAGGGTTGACATCAATGACAACCAATTTTCCAACAATAGGTAGTGCTAATGATTTCAAATGTTTTTTATGAGTAAAAGAGTGTGATTACTATGCAATTTTCTACTATTTATTGTGGATCAATTATAAGGAAAGAGATGCAATAATGTATTATTTAATTCTTATGTGGTAATTGTAACAATCATAGAATCTTAAAATGAAAAATATATGCTTAAATGCCTTTCATTATTAATCTTCTAAAACATCTCAATGTATCACCTTGCTAATGAGTCATCTTGTTCAATCACCTTGTCAATTTTTAGATTTCAGAATGAGAATAATAATAAAAATTCCCAAACAAAGTCTTTCATTATTTATTGTGTATAATTTCAAATTTCTAAAATGATCGGGATGTTTACAATTTGAAAACAATTTCTTGTTGTTTTAAAATAGGATGATGTTAGATTTAATATTAAATAATTTACTCATCTTTGTGAGGTGTTATGGATGAGAGAAGACATGAGGGATGTGTGTTTCTCTACAGTAAAACTACTTGCATCATTGCGTGCTCCAATTGGCATTGGGGGAAGGGACAAGACAAGTGAGAATACTAGAGCCATTGTAGCTTGGATCCTTCATCATAAATGTAGGTTCAAATATTATGCAACCATTACTCCACTCATGCGAAGCATTATGAATGAATTTGGTCTCAATTTTGATATAGTTTTTCATACTATGGTAAATTTTGTAGAGGAATTTTTAGAAGATAGCACCTCCAAACCCTCTACTTCATTGGGTAGTGATCTGGGATCTTTTCATCTAGTGACTTATAAAGAATTGCATTAAATGAGCATAAATTAAGTGCACCATTAAAGAAGGGAAAGCTAAAAAATGAAGAGACATAAGCATCAAATATGAACACAAAAACTTGATAACGAAGTTCATCCCTGGTGGACTACATCTCTAGGTCCTGCTCTCAAATGGGTAGGTTCTTTCATTAACTCAACAAAATAATTTGGAAAAATACATAAGTATACCTCATTCTGAAATCAAGCTACAAAAATAATGCTCAGATTAGAAAACAATTAGCACCATTGGATTCGTGGCATTGAATTACCAAAAAATGACTATCTCCACACCTTGATCTGACTCTGGCACTCCCAAGCCTAAGAAGAATTTTGTCTCGGTTTTTATGCCCCTCTGCAACCTGCAATTAATGAATGGAATTCATAGAAATGCGTGCCTAAGGTCATATTGTGCGTGCGCCTTCCTCCTAGGGCTGGGCAGACTCAGCATTTAAGTATTATCCGTGGGAGTTGATTACAAATAAGGTCATTGTCATGCTGGTTTGGGCGTTAATACAAAGGTGTATAGTGGGGAGGAGGTCTCGGGATCAAACCCACGAGCCTCCCCCTTTTGGGTTTTAATGTGTTGTAATATATATTTATAATACAAAGTTGTTCCAATATGTTTAGCGGTGGTGCTATCCATATCTCCAATGGTCATATCATGACCAAGTTTGGCATGGTTCGCCAGATTTGGCGGACCTGCCAAACTTTTGATTTTTTTCAAAATTTGCTCACGGGTTGTCATTGTGATTTTTTCGCCTGCCATGTGGTAGCCCCTGATAAGGCCACGTGGAAGCCTCCCACTGGACCATGTTTTCCTCTGCCATGTCAACACCATGTTAGCATGCCACGTCACTGTGACATGTCATCATTCCATGTCATCGTATAGTTCGTACGAACTGCCACATGGCATGATCCTATTGGACCATAGATCAGCTCGAAAGTGCCAAAAATCGGTGACACGTGGCAGCCTTTGGTGTTGCCATGTCATCATGATGATGTCAACATGACACATGTCACCTTCTACTCCTACCACGTGTGCTATACAGATGTTGACGTCAACAGTACGAATGTTGACTCATCCCCTAGTGACTGGGCTAGGTTGACCAAACTTTGACTGTGAATATATTTCAATTCGTAACTTTGTTTGACGATCTGTTTACATCGTTAGAAATCTTGTGATGCGCTCTTTGCGATCATTTCATTTTCACTCAGTTTTTGAAACTTCAAATTTTTTCCCTTTCTTTGTCTGTTGGGGCCATTCTGAGCATCCTTAGTTGCCTTTGCGATTTCTGAGTTGTTCTTAGACTTCTCTTGATCCTTTTTGGATCACTCCTTCCCACTGAGAGATTTTTGGACCACCAAAATCTTTCATCAATCAACAGGTAAGTGAGGGAAGAGTCCCCTCACTTTTTCCTTCTCAATCCATTTTGCCTTGCTTGGATATGTGCCCTTTAAGCCTACTTGAAGATAATCAACATCACCCCTACGCGAAGTCCTCGTCCATGTCCTTTTGTCTAGGATGATATCTTCTTGTAACTCATCCAAGTACTCAGGCGAAAAATCATCAACTGAAGGTATTGAAACTTCCTCATCTTGATCCATGATCATGGGAGGCTAAAAAAGTTTCATGTTCTAAACGTTCACAATTGAGTATATCTGCATATAAGGTGGAAGATCTTGATGAAAATCATTGGTACCACTTTTCTCCAAGATAGTGAAGGGTCCATAACGAATGGGCTTGATTTTCTTGCCTTCACCCTTCAATCTCTCCTTGTTGATGTGAATACATACCCGGTCTCCAACCTGGAACTGATGATCAACCCTGTTCTTGTCATGTCAAGCTTTATACTGTGCTTGAATTTTCTCCAACTGTTCCTTGACTTCCTGGTGCACCTGTTGTATCCTCTGGATGAACTTGTGGGCTTTGTCCTCTATTCGTTCTTCATTCACATCAGCATCTCTCCCATACATCAAGTCCAAAGGAACCTTGGATAGGTACCCAAAACATGTCTCAAAAGGTTAACTCTGAGTGGAAGAATGTAAAGCTCAGTTATAAGCATGTTGTACATAGGGTATATGTTCATCACATAACTTGGGATGCTTGTTGCAATAGTCTCAAAGAAAAAGTACCATTGTTTTGTTTACCACCTCTGTATTTTCGTCGGTCTATGGATGGAAAGGAGTGCTCCTCTTTAAGTTGTTGTCCATCATCCTCCACAAGCTAGTCCAAAATTCCCCAAGGAATTGAGTATATCGATTTGAGACAATGGATGTGGGTAACCCAAAGTGAACCTAAACATATTGAAAGAAGAGATTAGCAGTCTACTCAGTAGTGATATGATTTTTACATGGCATCAAGATACACATCTTGTTGAACCTATCCACTACAACATACAAATAGTCATGACCCCCTTTGGTCATTGGTAAACCCCCTACAAAATCCATGGAGACACTTTCCCATGGATGGGATGGAACATGAAGTGGTGAGTATAGCCCAAGTTTTCTATTAGTGGGATTACAAGTAGAACACATCATACACCCCTTTACATATTTAGTTACAATTGCATTCATTTGAGTCCAGTAACAAAACCTTTGCAAATGAGCCATAATTTTTCCTACCCCAAAATGCCCAGACACAAGAGAAGTGTGAGCTTCTCGTATTACATGGACTCATTCACTTGTAGGAATACATAGCTTTCCAAGATGGTAGAGTAGTTTTCCTTCCAGACAATAGTTCTCTACCTGTGCACCATGGGTTAGCTTCTCATATACTTCTTTAAAATCTTCATCGATGGCATATTGTTCTATATAGCTATCATGAGATAAAGAAGTATTCTTCAAAATAATAAACAAGCAAATTTGGGTCATTTTGCGACGTTATGTCGTGGATATTGCGAAGAATATTGGGTCTCCCAAAAGTTGCTTCACGTGACGTGGCACGTGTGACGAACCTGACACAAGGTCGCAAGAGAGACGACACTAGGGAGTTGTCACAAAAGTGACAAAGAAGAAATATCATCGCTAGAACGACTAAGTAGGGAAATCGTCGAAAGAGCGACAAAGGAGGGAAATCGTCGCAAATGAGACAAGGTAGAGATATTGTCACATGAACAACAGGTTAGAGAGATCATCGCAAGAGTGAAAATAAAGGGATATCACCACATGTGCGACCATATAGGCAGATTGTCACAAGACCGACAAGCGGGAAAAATTTTGCTAAAAATCAGCTATCGAAGGGATCGTCGCAAGAGCGACAAGAATAGGGTATCTTGAGACAAAATTGCTATACAATTTCTCGTAATTTGTATAGAAATTTCATCGCAAGATTTCTTGAGGTTGTCGCTCTTGCGATGACATATATTTATTTAAAAAAAAAAAAAATTGATTTTGGAGCAAAAAAAATAAAATTTGATTTTTGAGCCAATTATAAAAGGATTTTTGAGAAAAAAAAATTCCCAAACATCTATAACATTCATTAATAAAAATTAAGGAATAAAACACAAGTACAATATTGAACTACAATATACCCTAAGAAATACTAAACCATATAAAAAACTATATACAGTGAAAACAGTTAACAACCAAGCATTTAAAAACAATGGTGTTTTTAAGCACAAGGAAGGAAATGTTCTCTAATTTACAACGGTGCCATTAGTCATTTTGTTGTACTTATGATACTAGAACACAACTTCATGCTCTATTTTCACCTTTTAGATTTTTTAACCAATGTTTTGATATGAATCTGAACAACGATTTGATATTTCAAATCTGATATGAAAGACAACAATGGCAAGTCCATCATCTAGGCATCTGAATTTTATGCAACTTGTGTACTAAAGTGGATGAATGATGAAACAATAGTTCGAAAAGTCAAATATATTATTTTTTGATGGTAGTTTACTTTCCTGTTTCCTAAGACTTCCCCATTTCCTAGAGTTTCCCACATTTTGTCTTTTTTTTCTGTAAGATGTCTAGCCCATGTTTCCTTCTCTGGGTGGGTTCCATTTACAATTCAAGGAAATAGACAGTTGCAGATAAATAATAAAACGATATTTTCCACAATAAATGCAAAATTTAAATTTATATCTGGTAGGGCACATGTAGAACCAAGAAACAATATTCTATTTAACTATCCATATTATGAATCAACAGTTGCACACAAAGAAAAAGAAAGCCTTTTCCAGAACTCAATACTCTTGTCAATGATAGGCCAGGAATCAATTATAGTTGTGTAGTGGATAACTGCATTGACATGACCCTCTTTACAATGTTTAAATATGACTAGATCAAAGTTACAAATAGAAATTATGGTTTAACATGGTTTCACATATAATTAACATCCCATTATAAAAATTGGAGTGCATTGATGGGGGTCATAAATAAACAAAATTAGTGATTTTAAAGGGAAGCACAACTTTTGGGTGGTATATCTACACTATATGCATGCACATAATGGGAGAAATATCTATGATAACCTCTTTTGGTCAATTTCAAGGTTTAACTAGGTCGATTCCAACAAGTTTGAGGTCATGTGATGATGGAAAGGGGCTTCAAATGAGGGTTATGCATGCCAATTGTGATGTATTCATGTGTAACTACTAAAAATGGTGAAAGTGAGAAATTTTAAGGTGATAAGGCCTTCATCCTCAAGACTATAGCCTATTGATGAATGCCACCTACAATTATACATGTGTAGGATTTGTCAACTATTTTGGGTGAAACAAGGTGCTATGATTGCACACTAAGGAGGTCACCCAAGTGAAGTTGTTGCATGGATAGAGTGTTGGTAAGCATGTGCAACATAAGAAAATTGTTTCCATGCTAGGAACCAATTGGTCCTAGTAGAAGGAGGTCATTCACACATCCTCTTGTGTAGTTTCTACATGATAGCATAGCTTTTTTGATTCGCACTGAACAATAATACCAGAATTCTACTTGGATTCGTTAACTTCCAAGATAGATTGTATCCAAGTATGAAAATGCAAGAGACTTGCACTCTAAAGATGGGAATGAATTCTGAGTGAAGAGTTGGATCTTAATATTGCTTAGATCTTAGAGTCAATGATGATACTTTTGTAATGAAGGAAAAAGAAATCTAGGAACTAGTGATAAATCCATAGCAAGAACTTGAGCCAATAACAAAATCCAACATTCATAGTTAGATCCATGTTTAAGAG
This sequence comes from Picea abies, assembly GCA_900067695.1. Taxonomy (NCBI): domain Eukaryota; kingdom Viridiplantae; phylum Streptophyta; class Pinopsida; order Pinales; family Pinaceae; genus Picea; species Picea abies. The sequence goes on from CBVK0103769384.1 coordinate 14,757, forward strand.
AAACAAAAAGATGGCACATTGTTCTAGATTGGTCCTCTAATATTTTGGAGAAAAACAAGCCTCTCAATGGGGAGGCCTGATTTGAAATGGATATGAACACGGGAATGATTGTAAGAATCAATACCTACAAGTGTAATTTAAAAATTAATGAAGGTTATATAATAAAGGACAATGCAAATTTTATAAATTAATTGAGACAAAGAAAGAAAAGTAAAACAAAATAAAATATAAAAATGAAAATAGGAGCAAAAAAGAGAGAGAGAAATGGGAACTAAAAGGTCGGTCTCTTGGCCTTCCCATTACCCCCAAGATCTCCTATTTGTCCTTGTGATGCGACTCTTAAAGGGTATTTTGGCCAAAGAGGAAAGTATGCACAAAGATCCATGAGTTACATTATAACCAAATATTCTCAAAATGAGAATTGAGTAACCATTGAAATTTGTTTTTCCCATTTGGGTTTCTAGAGTAAACATTATGTCATTGTGTGACATATCATTTATGTTAAATTAATGGAATATAAGTTGGATTGGAGTTTAATTAAAAGAACAACCAGTTTCCTATACAAAAGTTAGTGAAGATGAGATACTAACATGCTATGTCTCATATGCAATATGTAGAAATGATGGAGGAACTAGTGAGGGCAATGGATCCATTTGCTAAGATCCCTTTGGCATATTATTAGTATGTGGTTTTAGTGTGGGATGCAGGAGGAAATAATGTTACCCTTGTGGATCCCTTTGGAATATTAGTAGATGATCCCTTTGGCATATTAGTAGTATGTGGTTTGAGAAAATTTGGTGGTAGTGAGAACTCTTGAGTAGAATCGATCTTGCTTTGATTGTTACGTGGGACTTCATATTTCAAAGTGCAATTTTGGGAGATGACGATTGGAATTGTTACCAGGGAAAAAGTTTGATTCCTTGGGTTCAATAGATCTGGTATAGCATGGTGTTGGGAAGTCGTATTTCTTTGAATCATTAGTTTCCAGTTGCTTGTATTGAGAATGAGAGAAATAAATGGTATGCAAGGCATTTCAAGGTCTCACATGGTAACTCCAATTATGGAGCACATCCCTTTGATTGTTATGAATAAATTTTCTCTAGTCCAGGAGGATCAAGATCTTGACTACTATAGTTTTGTGCAACACAAAGAGATATTGATGGGGGTGGTGAGCATAATTGTTAAGGATTGAAATAATAGAATTGGATAGAACCCTAAGAAGGGGAATCTTTGTCAAATCATTGCCAATGGAAAGTTATATGAGGATCCTCTATATGACATTTACTACCATGATTATGAAGAAAAACATCATAATTTGATATTTTTCTTGGAGATGACTTTTAACATTGTGTTATGGGTATGGGAGGTCATCCTAAACACATCTAGTTCATATCTTGGGGCTTCAAAAACCATAATAATAGTTGTGATAGTGGGTTCCTTTCCTAATATTTCCATTGAAGGTTTAGTTACAAGTTTTGCACTATATTCATGGTGGTTTTTGTTGCTACTTGATTCTCCTCTTTTTGTATGGAAATGCCTAGAATTTCCAAGTGGAGGAATGGTGTTAGTTGGAGAAGATGATGAAATCTCATTCTCTCTTTTATTATCCAAAAAATTTGCATTATTTTCTTACTTATTGTAGCTTAGGTGACATGTTATCACAACTCTCTCATTGTAGTTTATTTTTTTGACCTCATCAATGGTGTTGGGTTCCCTTTATATTGGTATTGGTTCGTAGGCCTAAGGTGTTGGCTCAAAGCCTTTACATTAAGCTCTAAGCATGATACTAGGGTTTTAGGTCACTTCTTGTGAATTTTTGTTTGTTTGTTTTGAGGGTGTGTTTATCCCACACACCTTATTGAATATATGTGGGGGATAGATGTTTGGTCTTTTCTCATACACACATTTCTCCCTTGCACATCAATGAAGTTTTTTTAAAGGGACAAATTAGTTGACATATGGTCAAAACTCTCTCATTGTCGTTTATTTTGTTTTCTTCATTGATGGTGTTGGGTTCCCTCTATTTTAGTAGTGGTTTGTAAGATGTGTGGAAAAACCTTGGGAATTTACAATAATGAATGGGATATTAATGATCCCAATATTGAAATATAAAATGGAGAATGTGAACATGTTCATGAAATGTTTCAAGATAAACATGGTATGGCATGTGATGCTCTAGAACTTCATGATAGCATTGATCTCTCTTTGTCTTCAACTATAGTACAAAATTAAGGATATATTGCATCTAACACTAACCATGGGTTCAATGATAATCAAATTATTGGTGCTAAATCAAAGTGAAAGGAAATTATCCTTCATCTATGCTTAATGAGGTTATGTGAATCAAGTATGATATTGAAGAACATGAGTGGAAAGTGATCGGGGCCATAACATTGGTTTCTCTCATCAATGACAACATTATGAAATTTGTCCACGAGGAACCAACAAAGGAGGTTGAAATTATAGGTTTACATAGGAAACTATAAGAAAAATATGATGATGGCCTAAATAAAAATGCAACACTAGGCTTTGAGAAAATAAAATTATAATAAAGAAGGAGTCCTTAAAGATTTTGGTCCTTTGTATTTCACTAGAATTCCAAGGTACCCAAATTCATGTCTATGTATATGTATATGGATGAACCTCAACCTAATATTTCGAGGTCAAATTGTTACATCTATATTTGAACATGTGAAACAAAAGACATGAAGAAACAATCCTTAACGTTGTTGAAGAAACAAAAGAAATTTCATGGAACTAAAAACATTAAATTATTGTCAAAATTGTGCCCTCTAATCGACAAAGTGAATATTGGAATTCATGTCAACATTATAACAATGAGTGTTTATACCATGAACCTCTATATGGATTAACATGACCATGAGAGGATTAAAGTAGGAAAATGTAACGTACCCGACCACCCATGGCTGGGCCACGCCACATGAGGGAACACTTTCATTCTCTCACTACAGAACATACTGTAACATACCCACTATTCTACTAAGCTATGCACATAAATTTTCTCTTCAAACTGCATGCAATTATAACATATACATCCAACACTCTTGCGGAAGATTTACATATAAATGTAAGAAAAAAATTACATTCTGTAATATATGAATTCATACTGAAATAACAGTAAACACAGACATGCATCATATACAGGGAAATACCCATAAACATACAGGCAATTATAATCACATATATGATCAACCATAACATAAGCATGTAAATAACAATGCAACATGTAAATTTATCATACGATTGGTACTTAACTTGGAAAGATTGTCACCAACTGCGTATAGACCGTCCACGAACCTCCCAGCCTTTAGCCTGGTTAGGAATCCCTTTACCTGGGTGGATTTTAGTCCCAGCTCCGGGGTGACTCACTATTGAGAGTGATGAATAGTATAGTCTATTGTAACATCCCCAGCCACCCATGGTCGGGCCATGCTACACGAGGGAACACTTTCGTTCTCTCATTGTGGAACATACTGTAACATACCCAATATTCAACTGAGCTATGCCACATAAATTCTCTCTTCAAATTGCATGCAATTATAACATATACATACAACACTCTTGTGAAATCTTTACATATAAACGTAAACAAACAATTACATTCTGTAATATACGAATTCATACTGAAATAACAGTAAACACAGACATGCAACATATACAGGGAAATACCCATAAACATACAGATAGTTATAATCACATATCTGATAAACCGTAACATAAGCACGTAAATAACAATGTAGGATGTAAATTTATCATACAATTGGTACTTATCTTGGAAAGATTGTCACCAACTATGTACAGACAATCCACGAACCTCCCAGTCTTAGAATACATTGTTCATCACTCTCAACAGTGATTCACCCCCGAGCTGGGACTAAACTCCACCTGGGTAAATGGATTCCTAACCAGGCTAAAGGCTCATATACAACGGGAAAGACTCCATATCAGATGCTCACTCAAATAACAACCTACAACCTCTCATTCACCACATGCTTGTCCCACCCAAGGAAGTGTGCCCCTTCTCTTCTCAATAGTCCCTCGGCTGCCCCACTTCCCTTCCACGACTTCAACAACAGGCCAAAAAGGAAGTCTCAGAGCACTGTAGCTGCAGTTTAGCACCTTCAAGAAATCAATTCCCAGAAATTCTCTCGCTCAGAGAATTTCTCACGGGCCTGACAACCTGCCTCTTCAATTTCCCATGGGCCCGACAACCCGCTTCTTCAATCCCACTCCCAAGCTAACCAGGTACACCAACAGGAAAAATGGTTATGGAAACAGGCTCAGATACAATGAAATGAATGTTTGAAGGATAACTGAATGCGTGAGTGAAATGGTCATGGAATCATTGACTGGATGATTGAATGATGGAAGGAATAATCCGAAAGATGATCGTAAGAATGATGGTAAAGGTATGAAAATGAGCTAAGTCCCCACGATATGTATGCATGTCCCCAACTTGACACTTGTCATGTTGGAATCTACTTTGGTCCACTTGTCCCCAACTTTAGAACTTATGATAAAATAATCATCCATACTTTATGTTTTAAGAAATATTAATATAATATTCCTTTTTAGCTTAAGCTCTCTAGCTTAGCCCTTTCCCTTAAATTTTGGCCCTCCCTTTCCCTAAATGGCGGAGTTCATTCCCCCATCTCTTTTATCATGGTCGGTCTGTGCAACAATGTATTTTCTATTAATCATGAGACATATACAAAATAGGCGCACTGTCCTTTAACATCAAGGCACTCTAGCCTAATTCCAAAACATAAGCATCCCAGCTTATAATAACTGGCTCACTAGCCTATATCACATATCATATACACAAGACTCGCTGACCTCCATACTGCGCTGACTTTAGTTATTGCGCGCGGTATCCGGGAATGTGCACACTACATCATTTTACTGCGCAATACATGCACGCACTATGCCATGAAAGGTACATTACAAAATGATGTCAAAACAACTCACCAACTTAAGTACACTTACATTACATTTACAATTGGGTTCAGCCAAGGGATATTACAATCCCCTCCCCTTATTTATGCACTATCCTCAGTGCATCATATACCCATATACAACAAAATTTTCAAAAATCCTCAAAAAGATGTGGGTATTCTGTCTGCATTGCATCCTCATGCTCCCAAGTAGCATCCTCAGGACAATACTAGGTCCATTGGACCTTTACAAGCCTTATGGCTCAATTCTGGAGCTGCTTGATTTTACAGTCCAAAATGCTCACCAGATGCACTTGAAAAGCGCCTTCTTTTCCACCTGAATCACATTCCAATCAATAACATGATTTGCATCAAGTATATATTTCTTTAGCAATGATACACGGAATACATTATGAATAGACATAGATGCAGGCAATTCAATCAAATAAGCAACTGGACCAATCCTCTCTAGGATTTCAAATGGCCCACAAAATTTTGCTTCCAACTTGGCGCAGCTTCCCAGCTTCAGGGAACTCCTTTTAGCTTTCACCTTCAGGAAAACATGATCACCCACTTTGAACTCTCTGTGGGTTTTGTTCTTATCGGCACAAATTTTATGCCTATCTTAGGAAGCTTTTAAATTCTGCTTAATTTTTATCATTTGGTCCTCCATCTCTTTGAGCAACTTTGGCCCAAGTATTGTCCTATCAACTGGATTATCCCAACTCACTGGAGTATGGCACTTTCTTTCGTAAAGTGCTTCAAATGGGCTCATCTTCAACGATGCCTGATACCCATTGTTGTAAGTGAATTCTACCAAGTGCAGGTAGTCCTCCCATTTTGATGGTTTTTCCATCACATACATTCTCATTATGTCTTCTATCACTCTGTTCACCCTCTTTGTCTTTCCATCAGACTCAGGATCATAAGTTGTACTAAAGTTCAGATTCGTTTCGAATCCTTTGAACAATCCTTTCTAGAAATTCGACGTGAATTTCAGGTCTCTATTGGACACAATTATTTTAGGAATTCCGTGCAATCATGCCACTTCCTTCATGAAAATATCAACAACATCTGTTGCCTTGTGAGTAGTTTTCAGTGGAATAAAATGGGCAGCTTTTGTAATCTTGTCCACCACCACCATGATCGAATCATACAACTTTCTTGTTTTGGGCAATCCTGTAATAAAATCCATTGTCACCATTTCCCACTTCCATTCAGGAATGGGCAAAGGCTGCAACAAACCTGTTGGGTGCCTATGCTCGGCTTTAACTTTCTGGCATTCCATACATCTAGCGATGTATTCAACGGTTTCTCTCTTCATACCTGGCCAAAAGTAATGTCTCTTGACCGCTGCCATGGTTTTCTGATATCTAGGGTGTCCTGCACAAGGGACATTATGCATTTCATGCAAAATCATACATTTCAAGTCCTAGACATTTGGAACAAAAATTATGTTCTTGTACAACAGTATTCCATCTATTCCCAAATTATAATTATCCACCTTTTGTGGCATCTTACCCTGTTCCCAAATTATAATTATCCACCTTTTGTGGCATCTTACCCTGCTGTAGCTTTGCTACTAATTCTCTATATTGCAGATCTACATTTGCAACCTCCATAATTTTTCTTTTAATATCAGTCGGATACATGCTAATGGTTGTATCATGTAGTTCATGCACCCTC
>CBVK0103769445.1:0-11372 GCA_900067695.1 Picea abies
GAGAGAGAGAGAGAGAGAGAGAGAGAGAGAGAGAGAGACATCCATCCATCTCCCAATCCTCTGTTATTTTGTAAGTGCATTTTCTGTTGAAGCATTTCCCCTCTTTTCCTTTTAGTCTTTGATCATCCAACTTTATTAAGTGTGTTTTTCATTTGTAAAGCTAATCCCTAACTACATTTCTCCTTGTCTTCCAGGTTACCTATACTATTCTATTTGGTCCTCATGAGCCCCATCCTAATCCATTTGTAAAAATGCATTTCCTTTAATCATTTAAGTATTAGGAACATTGTGTTTTGCGATAGGAAAACACTTTATTTGAACTTGAACACCTATGTGTAATTATTTGTTGACTCTCGCAGAGAGTTGTTCCAAGAGTTCATAACATTTGTGGTTTCAATTTTTGTATAAATCAATGAGATCTCATGTGTGTTTGTTCTATGCATCTTATAATTCTAAACGAATGAAATCATTTTAAATCTCTCTGATTTTTGGGCCATTAGTCTTATTTTCTCTCTATGGGTCTTTCTTCAAAATATTTTTTCGAGTGCCCAAAATAATGGATGTGATGGAATGGATATAGTTATTCTGTTATTGCATGTGGGATTGTTATATTTTATTATAATTCATTTATTATCTGTTCAATTATTTTACCACTTGGTCCACTCATAGGTGTTGATGTTATGAATGAATGAATCTATGTTTTGAGCAAGTATATTGAATATTTGAGTATATATATATATATATATATATATATATATATATATTCTCTCTCTCTCTCTCTTTCTCCACACACACACACATACATATATTTATCCATTGTCAATTGGCTCTCTCTTGGGCATATGAGTGAAGGAGTGTTATTCTCCCCACCTAGGATTTTCTTGCAAGTGTATGTTGAGCTCTTAATTAGTATATTGTTGTAATGGCCTTGATCCCTATGTTGACAAAGCCTTGATCTTATATGAAATCTAGTTTACCCTGGGTACCATCCTTAGAATGAGGGGAAGTGCAAAGTGGGTTTCTTCAGAATGTGTATTTCACAAAAATAAAATAAAATAAAAAATTATATATATACCACTAAATATTGCAAATGAAGAATGTTCTACCCAATCATAGGCTCTCTCTCACACATATTCTCTTTTTCACAAAGACCATTCCTGAGCCTGGGTTATGAATCCACAATGGTAAAATTTTATGGCTTAGCTGTAATAGCTCTCACTTATCCCAATCATAGAATTCTTAAGTAGAGAAACTGACACTTTTACATTTTTTCACTATAGTAATCCCAATCAACTAACCCCTCTTCCTCCTCAACTTGGACAACACTAGGTATGAGATCCCCTTCTCTACTAAACAGTTCATCAGGATACCCCCCTTCCTTCTAGTGCTCCAGTATAGGTTGGCCAAGAAATGTATATTGCTAGGATCTAGGGAATTCCAATTTCAACTTACTTTCCTCTTGCTTTGAGCAATTACCCATAAACCCAATTATGGTTTTCAAATACTTTCATGGCATCAATACTTGGTAGCAAGATATGGAAACATATGCTAAAAAATAAAACCAAAAACATAATGAATGAGAGAGATCTATATATACACAAATCATAAGTATTATATTACATGCTTAGAAGTAACCACATGTCTTCATAAGAAGCTCATGTACCTATTTTTTGGGACAACTAATATCATAATTGATGAATAATTTAATAAGCATAAGCAATGGTTAGGGAACTTGGGATAAAAGGATGGACAACAATAAGATATTATCATTTCCACTTAAATCCCCTATGTCCCCTTTCTTCCCCTCTTATGGACTCATAACCCCTTTCATTTCCTTCTTAATTTTCAACTTTTAGTGGTATTTCTATTATATTTCAATGTACATAATTACAAAGTCAATGTTCATACCTTACTTAGAGCAAAATTTTATCATGCATCCACCCCTATAGCAATTTTGTCATGACATATACATTTGTAATCCAAGGATCAAAATTAGGGTATTGCATTCCCCCTTGCCTTAGATTAGCAATGTCCTCCTTGTAATATCAAAATTATGTACAATAGCTATACTTTAATATCAAAACTTCAGAAAAGTTGTGGTACATTTCTCACATAGCATCCTCCAACTCCCATGTTACCTCATTAGGATTGTAATGGGTCCATTGGAACTTTACCTTCCCGATGACTTTTATCCAGAGCAAAGTAACCTTCCTATATGGGATGCAAATAGGTTGTTTCAAGAACTCTCCTTCTAGTTCCACCTATATCAAATCCCAATTAATGGCATGGTTAGGATCATGTGCATGCTTTTTAACAAAGATACATGAAATGCACTATTTTCCTTTATGCTAGCAGGAAATGAAAACCTATATGCAATAGGTCCTATCCAATCTAGGATTTCATAACGTCGACAATGTATGGCTGCTAGCTTCACACAACTCCCCAACTTTTAGGGAATTTTATCTAGATTAACTTTTAGGAAAACATGCTCCCCAACTTTGAAGTTCCTTGATATTCTACTTTCAGGGCATAACTCTTTTTCCTATCCTATGTTTCCCAGTTTAGTTTGATCTTGGTGACTTATTATTCTATCTCATTGAGCAACTCTATCCTAAGTACCACTCTATTAGTTGGTTATCAAAACTTACTAGGGTGTTGCATCTTATGGCATACAAAGCTTAAAATAGGCTCATCTTCAGAGAGACATGATTTCCATTGTTATATGCAAACCTGACCAAGTACACAAATATTCTCACTTGGATGGCCTATCCATTACATACATCCTTAACATGTCTTTGATTACTTAATCAACCCTTTCAGTTTTCCCATCTGCTTGCAAATGGTATGTTATACCCAAATTCAAATTTGTTCCAAAACCTTTAAATAATCCCTTCCAAAATTTTGAAGTGAACTTAAGATATCTATTTGAAACACTAGCCCTGGCCATTCCATGCAATATAGTAACTTCTTTCATGTAGATTTCAATGATATTTGTTGCCTTATGGGTTGACTTAATTGGAATAAAATGAGTAGCTTTTGTCATCTTTTCCATCACTACCATGATGGAGTCATGTTGCCTTAATGTTGTGGGTAGCTTAGTGATGAAATAAATAGTCACCACCTACCACTTCCACCGTGACAATGGTCATGGTTGTCGTAACCTTGCTGGATTCCCATGCCCATCTTTCACTCTCTAACATTCCATATATATCTAGTTATATACTCAGTGATATCCTTTTTCATTCTCAGCCAAAATTATTGATTCTTTACTACTACAATTTTCTTTTGGTACCTAGGATGTCCAACATATAGAACATTATGCATCTCATTCAATATAGGTTTCCTCAATTGACAAGAATTTGAAACATCAACTTTATTCTTATGCATAAGAATTCCATCATCCTTTTTCTTATACTCTTCATATTTCTGATGTATATTTTGCTATTGTAATCCTTCTTTCACCTAAATGCAGTGCTCATTTGATATGAGAGATTCAACAAATCTGTCTTTCAAATCTAATTTACACATGGTAATTTTTGTAGCATGCATTACATGTATATTTTTGTTGATTACATCAACAACATTGTTCCCTTTTCGTTTGATGCATTTGATGCCAAAATTAAATTCACAAAGAAATTCCAACCATCTTGTTTGCTTGGAATTTATATTTTTTTTGTTCAAATAAATATTTAAGACTGTGATGGTCTATTATTTAACTCAATCTCGTTAAATAATGTCTCCACATTTTTAATGCATGCACCATGGCATCAAGCTCTAAATCATGTGTGACATAGTTTCTCTTATGCTTTTTAAGTTTTTTAGACTCATAACATATTACACACCCATTCTTAATGAGATTTTCACCTACTCCCTCTTTGTAGGAATTAGTGCATACAACAAAATCTTCATTTGGATCAACAATCCTGAGCACCGGTGCACTAGTGAGCAATTTGTTTAATAGTCAAAAACTTTCCTCATACTTTGGTTTCCATTCAAGTTTAATTCCTTTCTTCTGTAAAGATGTGATTGGATATGCAATCTTGGAAAATCCTTCTATAAACCTTAAATAATATCTAGAAAGTCCCATGAATGACCTAACATCTTAAACATTCTTTTGTGTAGGCCATCCCATCATTGTCCCAATTTTCTCTAGATCCACTGTTATTCCTTCCTTGGAAATAATACATCCCAAATAATGAATTTACCTCTTGTAGAAAGAAAACTTTCTCAGTTTGGCATAGAGTTGGTGTTCTCTTAGCACTAGGAAGTCTAACCTCAAGTTATCTTCATGCTCCTCTTCTAACCTTGAGTAAATGAGAATGACATCAAGAAAGAAAATGGCAAACTTGTCTAAATATTGTCTAAAAAATCCATTCTTTAGACACATAAAACTAGTTGGTGCATTTTTCAAGCCAAATGGCACCAATGAAAACTGATGGTGCCCATATTTGGCTATGGAAGTTGTTTAGTTGATATATTCACCCTTTATTCTCATTTGATGGTAGAATAACCTCAAGTCTATCTTTGAAAATATTTCTATTTCTATTAGTTGATCAAGTAAGTCATCAATTCTGGGTAGAGGGTATTTATTCCTCATAGTGACTCTATTTAGTTGTTTGAAATCAATATATAGCCTTTGGGTTCTATTTTTCTTCTTTACAAAGAGTATTGGTGCTCTCGAAGGTGAAACACTTGGGCATACATACCCCTTCTCTAGCAATTCTTCGAACTGCATTTGCAACTCCTTCAGTTCCAATGTACTTATTCTATATGGATTCTTAGAGACTAGAGAAAATTATAGATTCATAGACATATTTCCTTTAAAAATCAGTTTTAAATATACTTTGAATTGGTGTGTAAAATATGATAAGAAACAATCTGCATGCAACATTGGAATAGTGTAGATTTTGGGACAAACAATCACTATTTTGGAAAAAAAATATTCATACAATGTCAAAATGGAGTGATTTCAATTGGATTGAAAATTATAATCAAAGGGTTATATGCCATAGAAATAGGTTTTGAAAATCTCTCCATTTCCCCCCTTAAAATATGACTATCCTGATTGTGTTTTTAGCAGTTTTGGCCTAGCCTTTTTTCACAAAAATTCAAGGATGTTAGGAGACATACTTGGAGGTGATTGATGTGGCTATTTTGACCTTCCCTAATTGATAATATGCACTTTTTTACTCATCTCCTCTACCCTATTAATTTGGTGAGGTTGCCTCATTTTATTTTGGATTATTTGTAGCTTACCCTGCACTAGTTTTAAAAATTGGCTTGTAATAGATACCTAGATTATTGATGCATGATTCTAAAGAATAAAAAAACTATGCAAATATGTGTGAAAGGTTGTATGTCACCTTCAACCATGAATACCCTTGCATTCTATAATCCTAATCTAAGAAAGTACATCCAAAAAGTGATGTGCCAAAGGATTACAACAAGATTGTTGACCTCCTCAACTTAACTTTAAATGTCAACCTAGGGTTCGTGCCAACTTATGAGGTGCTACACACTATATGTGCAACCATAAGGTCTTAATTTATTGAGATGTATCCTAACTAAATATAATCTACACTAACAAAGAAAATGCTCAACTTTGATAGTTCATTCTCTTGACTCTTCATCCCATTAAGTTCATGATCTTCACTCTTAGCTTCCTTGAAAATATGTAAAGGCAAAAAGAGGATCCCAAGGATACTACCAGATCACTCAATCCTTATGGCCTTAGCAATCATAATAGACTCCATTAAACATACATCAAAGTATTGAACACCATAAATTTAAAGTAGTTAACCAAGAAAATGATCAAACTTGATAGCTCATTCCCATTGACTATTCACACCATTGAGTACATGACCTTCACTCCTATCTCCCCTATCTCCCCTATCAATGTGAAAGGGAATATGAAAGTCTAGAGGCACTTCCTATTGAATTTAGAGTTAATTAATGAGTCCCATCATTCAATGAACTTATGATCCTTCATTTGCTACTAGATCACTCAATCATTACAACATATTGATGGGGTTGGATTCCAATACTCAATAGTGGGGATTAAACCCAAGGAACAAGCCCAATTAGACTCTTCTCTATTTAAAGTGGAATAATCCTTCAAATTTATGGTTCAACAACCTTTCAATGAGCTTTAATGTTAGGTTTGATTTTTATTTTTTAATTTTGTTGGAACTTTTTTTTCCAATAGAAAAATATCTCAAAATTATATTAGGTATATATTTTTTAACAAATCTCTATCGATACTGCATTATAGAGTGATGGATCAGTCCTGAGAACAAGGGACTGTGCTGAATACAGAGAGGTCATTAACGTTGTTCTCACTCGGAAATAAACTACCTCCACTGAATTTAGCTTGCTAAATATCCATAGCTTGAGATTGATGCTTTCCTCATTATCATCTAAAAACACACAATGCAACCCCAACAACTTAATTCTCAAAGATATTGAGATGGGTTTTGATGCTTTCTTGCCCATTTTCCCAATGATAAACAGTCAGTCTACCTTTGGGTTCCTTCAGTGCCCGTTTTGACAGTTGATCTGCCTCTTTATTGTGCTCCTTGAAAATGTGTTGGAAACTAATATCTTCAAATTTACTTACCAGATCCTTTGTTTTTAATTTCCATCCTTCGATATTCACCGCTTGGAGATTACCATTTTGATTTATCTAGTCGATAATTACTTTCGAATCCCCCAAAATTTGTATTTTTTTAATTGCCCATCGAGATGCCAAGGTAAGAGATGCCCACAATCCCATGAGCTCAGCCTTAGTGTTGGTACCCGCTCCACAATTCATGTACCATTTGGTAACCCTCGAAGCATTTGTCTTGAAAATGCCACCTGTTACACAACACTCCCCGGAAGAGAGGGTCGCTCCATCAAAACAAGCCATAGTAGCGCCCTCAATATGGAACTTGACAAGTGAGAAAAAGTAAAACTAATACTTAATGAGAAAGAAATAGGAAATTGTTTTGGAATTTAACTCTCAAAACAACAAATGAAAAGTTGATTATAATTCATTTTCTCCAAAAACTAATTCTACAAGAAAATTTGTTTTAGTAGTTAAACTTTTCAAAAAATATATAACTAATACAAACAAAAAATCTATTGAAAAAAACAATAGAAAGATAACTAGTTAACTCTTAAATTCTACAAAAGTATTGCTATAGAAAATTTTGAAATTAAATAGCATGCTTTCCCGAACATAGATTAACGAGAAAGAAATAATTAAATCTAAAAGAAAAACGTGTTAAATATTTTCTAAAGGAAATAACTTGCAAGAATTTCAATATTGAATCAAGGTAACTTGAAAAAACGATAGGAAAAACTTACTAGACATCTAAGCAAACAATTAAATAGTAGAGTAATCCACAAATTGAATTGCATCATTGATATCCTCTCGCAAAACGGTCCTTGTCCAAAGAACGACTTCTAAATTAATGATGGAAAAAAAAAAAATACAATCTTCATCAACCGTACCTCTAGATAAAAAAAACATGTACACATCATTTCATTCTAATATTTATATATTACAAAATTTGTTATGCCAATGAATTTTTTGATTTAACCCTCAAGTGAACTTGGTCTTAAGCATTTAACCACATTTTGATAATATTTCTCCCACTTAAAAAAAGTTCATTACATAAATTAACACATGGAAAACTATGTTTTCTTTTGGTTTCTCTCAAAATGGGAAGATCTTTAGTGAACCTTTTGACATATTTCTCTATTTTTGGAAAGGAACACTATAATTCAGTTTTTTTTTTAACTTCAATTCTTAGGTACTTTTGGATATGCCCTCTTTTTAGCGCTGATATACTTTTGATCTCTTGTACATGTTTTTTTATTTCTTCTTCAAACTTATTTAAAACTTGATCTATTGGATGAAATCTTTTTGGAGGACCAAAAGATGGTAGTTTGCACTATAAAGTGGTATCTTTAATGATGTCCCATATTTTGATGCAGTTTATCCATTCCTCCACCTATTTTACCCCAATAGATTATGTCCTGCTCCATTTCATATAACTCGGATTTAATTAACAATTTGATATGACGTTCCTCATTCCCTCTGCTATTTTGAATTCGCTTGATGAAGTTCAATTGATATTGAAATTTCCCTCATTGCTCCTTCAATATATTATTTTCATTGTAGAATATGGATAATTGCATGTTCAACTCTTATAATTTGAATATTTTTGAAAGGAAATCTTTCCTAATCTTGATATTTATTTTATCTTCTTCAAGAACTTCTTCTACAAATTTAACAACATTCCCTTTGAAAGGAAATCTTTCTTAATCTTGATATTTATTTTATCTTATTCAAGATTTTCTTCTACAAATTTAACAACATTCCCTGTGACATCTTATAGTATTTTACCTGGTTTTTTAACAAGGATATATTTTTCTCCAAATTTTGAATCTCTAGTGCCTATAACTTGGATTGATATATACTTGCATTTGATATTGTTAATCCAACAAACAATAAATCAATAAAACTATGAAAAAGAAGTGCAGTCTACTGTTGAGTTTGTTGAGCCAGTTGTTGTTCAGTTTGACCAGAAGGTTGTTGCTCTTGTGTATTTTATTCATTGTTAGAATAATTTTCCTTTTCTTTACTCAGATCCATTTTCTCTTATTGGAGTTTATCTTATTCTTCTTTATTCTTTTCTTCTTTCTCCAACCTTTCTTTTTCTGCTACTTCAAGCTTCTCTTTCTCCTATCTTTGAGTTTCTTCCTTTCATTTTTATTCTTCTTCTTTTCTCATCTTTCTCGCTTCAACTTCTTGTTTCTATTCTAATTGTTTCTCATCTCTTTTTGCATCACCTATCAATATTTGTTCCACCTCTCTCTCTCTTTTCCTCTTCTTCAATTTTCATTATGAGTTATTCTTCTTCTTTTCTCGTACTTATCTCTTCTTGTTCAACTTTCTATTAAGTTTTTATTCTTTCCTCAAACTATCTTCCTCATCTTTCCTCTTATTTTTCTCCTCTTGTTTCATCGTTCTTTTAACTTTTGATAATTATTGTTTTATTCTTTCCATTTGATCATTATATGACATACTATGGAAAGAAGCAAAATATTTAGATTTTAATTTTAGATGAACTTCATGCCAATCTACAACATTTTCGTAAGAAATTTTATTATCTCACTACTTGTGTGTACATGGCAAGGTAATGGAAACCATTTCATTGTGTTTTGGAACTAAACCAAAGGGGTCATGCCTCCTTATCTGACCCTGTAGGAATCTATAATCAATCATATCATTAGCTTCTTGTCTTGCTTGCTTGGATTTCAATAATTCATAATGACCAAGGTATATCTTGTATGGTATAAAAGTCTTTTTCCTTGAATCCTTGGCTAGTGATGCATTAAATCCTTGCAAAATGGTTTGATAGGAAATCTTTCCCAAGATTAACCTATTTGGGACATATTTGGGTAGGGGATGGGGAGAAGTAGTTACCCCATAAATTATTAAATAGGTAAAGTCCTCTTGTAAATAGTACCAGTTTCCAATATTTTTGATCAGTTTCATAGCTTCCTTGCTTAACATGGGGCATTCCTTATAAAAAATTAATCTATATAAGGGTGAAAGGAAAAAGTCACACAATCAATCATAATTTTTCGAGTACTTGTTTTCCCATATCATTTGACAATACCCATGCACAAGGGGTTTTGACATGTGCTAACTCCATTTAATTCCATGAAAAAGATCAGTAGAACATATTACATCCATTAAATATCAAACCATATAAAATGTGGGAACAACCCTAGCTTTGGCTCTATCTTTTCGTGTTTTCTCTATAGCTCTATTAAGGGAATGAGATAGTATAACAACCTAATTGAATACACCTCCAGTGGTGATCAAAATGTATGCTAATAACACTCTAACCANGACCTCCAGTGGTGATCAAAATGTATGCTAATAACACTCTAACATCCTTGAAATGGATGTAGTTTCTCTCTCTCCATATAGTCTAGATATTAGAGCCATTGTGTATATGCAGGGGTCTCTCAAATTGGTCATAGCATAAAATCCATGTCTTACCAAATAATATTTTTTCTTCTACCCACCAACTAGTGAGGATCTTCTTTATATCATGTTCCCTATGGAAGTGTTCCACAAATCCTGTAATCATATCTTTTTTTGGTTGATGTAATCTATAATACTTATTTAGTTCTGAAGCCTAATGAGAAATAATACATCTTCCTTCATCATTAACGATTGTTTTATTCTTCACATCAATATGTGAGATTATCCACTCCACTACTTTTGAGCAAGGCATTATTGTGTTCATTGATGCAATATAGTGAAGATGATACCTTCTAATGTTGATGAACACAAAGTCATCAACATTTCTCATCTTAGGATCACCGGGAGGGACCACATCTAGGTAATCCTCATCCTCGACTCCCTAGCTTGGAAAATGGATTTTAGTGTTGATTTGTGACTCTGTGTCTTTGTATCCTGGCTTCACATGCTCAATCTCTGGTTTGAACAATTGAATCATAGGAACAAATTGTCAAAGAGTTGATTCCATTTTAATATCTCCTTGTACCATATATTCAATGATAGGTTGTCTTCCTTTAGGGGATTTTTTAGGTGTTCTAGAAGAAGATCTTCTAGGAGGCATTATATTTGAAGAAATAAAAATGAAATTAACATCACAAATCAAAATTTTCTTTATCTTCCATCGATTTTACATATTTTGAATCTATAAGTTATTTGAATGTTTTAAAATAGAACAACATCTCTTTTATCTTTTAAACTTTTGTAAAAAGAAATTTCATTGACTTTAACAAAAACTTGAAACATAGAGTTTTTCTAAAAATATACCTAGTAGATTTGAGTAGAGTTATTCTAAGCTTTTAAACCAGTAATTAAATTTCAACCAGTGATAAAATATTTTAAACCATACAACAAACAACTGTCCAAAAATCACAAGTAGAGTGTTGTATAGAAAAACTTGATGGAACACTCCAATAGCTATAATGCATGGGACGATGTACTCTGAGAAAAAGCTTTGGATGAACTCTGATAGTAAATCTATATATCAATTCACTCATATAGAAAATTTTTAATAGAGTACCAATGAGTGCAAAATGGGTGAATTTGACTGATCTTATAGAAAAACTTTGAAAATCCCAGTTATGATAACTTAAACAAGTGTGGGATATGATCGAATCTCATTAGATTTTCACATTCAAACACAATGGAAAATATCATCTACCATTAAAATAGTTATGGAGATGAATTTTGTGAATTTCTTAGATTAGAGAGCTTATCAGTAATTGCCCTTTATAAAAGTTTTTTTTTTGTAAATAAAAAGAGAGACTATATTACCTTATGCTCAAAAAGC
>CBVK0103769466.1:0-15130 GCA_900067695.1 Picea abies
TGTGACCTTTGATAAGATTAGAATGTTCCGGAAGGAAGCAAAGAAATGAAGGAAACCCTAGACGAGATGTCAGCTAAAGAAATATAATTAATATGAATTAATTAGTACCCAGAGAGAGAAGTTGGCCTAGGCAAGCCTGCCAGAATACTATAAATACAGGGTGCCAGTCTCTCAATTGACACACTTCTCAGAAACACAGAAATCCAGTTTCTGCACACTGCAGTCTAGTAGTCTTGTGCGCAAGTCCTAGGGAAGGTGTTGTGCCAGTTTTGGGTGAGACTATCTGATCATCTTGGTTACTTCTTGCTTGGTGCATTAGCCTTGCTTGGCTATTGGATTAATACTAGGATTCTTCTCTTTTTCAAGGTCAAGGAGCTCAGAGGGTGGCTTTGACCTATGGTTGGGTGACAATAGTGATATTGTAAATGGTAAAATGAGCACACTCTTTCATATTCTAACACCATGCACTAGTTCAGTCTTTACCTTTGGATTTGGACAAGGGAAATCACAATATCGTTTACATCACGAGGTTACTAGAACTCAACTCTCATGGCTTGACACCAATTAGTTCCATTGTGTCATTTCATCGTATTCATGATTTACTATCATATATCTAAGGGGTGGAGACTAGGGTATTAAAATACCTCCCCCTTGGAATAAAATCATCCTTAGTGTTCTTTACTACCACTATGCAGTGCAACAATGATTCCATATTGTCTCATCATTCTTTGTTGTCATCTACAATGATATTATCTCCATTGGTAGCTTATATTGGTTGAATTTCTCAAACAACATGGTGCACCAAGTCTTTCACTAACTTAAGATGCTTCCAAGTCCTTCACAATCTCATTAATACCTAGGAAAATCACCAAAATAAATCATACTTGTGAGATCTATTCACATGCAATATCATGTTCACTACATAAATTTCAAATGCATAAGAGAAGCACATATAGCTATTGTACAAGATACAATATGGTCTCGTAGCCCAATACTTATATTTATGATTGTATGTCCGCTTTCACTGGCTACCACAAGTAAGGTATAGTGTCCTTCTGAGGCACATTCAATATCTTCCCACGAACAAGGATGTTAATGGACACTTGATGCAAGGTCATCAAACCACCCCCTTTGTTTTTCTTAAAACAAACTGGGGTAGAAGGAGTTCCAAGACACGGTAGAATCTTGAGTCATTCCGTATTTATTCCCCATTTGAATATTGTTAGTCATTCACATAGTTTTGGGAACCATGGTGTTTTTCATCCCTTACTTTTCATGATGCCTTCTAGGTCATTGGATCCCCATTCCTTATTCAATGGCTCATGCATTTCCTTGGAAAATTTTAACACATTTAATAATTGGATGGGGGCCTCAAGGTAAAACTCCATGCGACTTTTGTGACAACTTAAAAGGTAGTTGGGTCATTTTATAATAATAATAATAATAATCTATTTTTAAGGTTACGACCAAGACAAACACCAAATTGGTGTATGAGACCCCCTTGTTTATGGGACAAGGGACCCCCTTCGCACAATGATTTGACTGCTAAAGTTTACAGAGGTATGCATACCCTTCCCCCCTTTGGATTTGAACTTGTGACCTCTTAAGAGGAAACACGTATTCTTAACCATTGGGTCCACTCACACTGAATTTTTAGATATATTTTATAAACTTCAAAATCAATGTCATTTTTATAATTCAAATAAATGTCAATGTCATTTTTGTCCATTTTGTTTTTAAAATTTTACATAATTACTAAATTTAATAAAAAAACATTTCAGAGTATCATAGCTTAGTTGATTAAAAACCAACTTGAACGATTCTAAAACTGTCGAGATTTTTCATAGGACAATCCTAACATAATATTTTTTTATATATACCTTGGTCGACTCCATATACACTATCGATTTTATGCTTCTTATATATTTATTTATTTACAACAAAGTGACAAACTCGCTCTATAAGAAGATAACTTTGGTTATTATGTGGGATGAGAGAATTACACATATACCGATCAAGACTACAACACACACACACAATATATATGTAATAATAATAATCTATTTTTAAGGTCACGACCAAGCCAGACACCAAATTGGTGTATGAGACCTCCTCCGCCCATCAATTTTTACTGGTAAAGTCTACGGAGGTATACATACCCCACCCCCCTCTAGATTTGAACTTGTGACCTCTTATGAGGAAACACATGTTCTTAACCATTAGACCCACTCTATTTTAAAACTTATAATTTCATAATAAAAAATCTTACAAAATTTGAAAAGAAAATTGACTCAAAGTTTGCTAAATGAATAACCTATTCCATCATTAATAAATTCAATTCGATATCTTGAAATGGGAAATTATATACATGAGAACAAATGTGAAGGACACACTTTAACAAATGTTATTAACACCTCATTTGAACACATATAAATTTATAATAAGTGTTGTTGGGCGTTTTGTTCCACACTTGCGCACATCCTTCTTAACACATACATACCCTACCCTTTTTCTATGGATTTGAACCTGTGACCTCCAATGAGGAAACACATTTTTTAGGTTGAACCCCCTAGTAGATCGGTCGTGAACTAGAACAACCACATTATAAAAGTGGTTGATATAGACAAATGGATTCCATTTTCCACCTTTCCAAACTAGTAAGGCCAATTGACATATATTGAAACTTATATATTGCATCAACCAAAATCTAACAAAAAATATTTATTATTTTATATATTTCAACTTTAATTATTTTTCAATTATGATATTCCCTTTTTAAAACTAAATCAATAATTAATATATAAAAATATAATTACGCCCTAGGCATTCTTTTAAGGAAGAGTCTCTTTACCAATTTCGTCGTCTTGGACCTCTTGCATCCTGCTAGTTGTCCCTTATGAAACCCTATCACAAATAGTCACATGTCAGAGTGCACACACTTCCAACCAATTGTGATGCCAAACGTTTCCGTTGTTTCACATGCACATAAACTGATGTCATGGACCTAGAGGGAAACCTCAGCAATGATGTAGTTACTCTTCAGACTTGGAACATAAGGGTAGTTGCTCTTCGAATTTCGAACGTGGATGGGTTTCAACAGTGGGGCTTTATCGTTTGTTTCTCAATTGCAAACCCTCAATATTTCGCCCAAATACTCATATTGTATCACTGATCATTTCCTTTCTCCAGATTCTCCATGACTCATTTTCTTCAAAAAATCTCCTTTTGTCTAATATTTGCCACTACACATAATTGTTTACAATGGAAGATTGGTTATTCATCCAATATCGAACTAATAATTTTAATCCCAAAAGTGAATATATTCTTGGTAGTTTTAGCCAGGATATGTAAAACCTTTGGATGGAGACTTTTACACTCTAAAGTCACAACTGTGATATTTATTCCTTAAATAAATTTTGTTGAAGTGCTTAAGAATAATTTAGACTGTAATTTGGATTGGCATTATGTAGGATTACAATTCCATGTGACTAGATAAATAACATTATATCATGTAAAATGGTTCCTAGTTAGTCATTCATGTCAAAGCTAGAATTGAGATTTCGATCAGAAGGATGTAAACTCCTTGTCCCTTGGGGCAAAGGCTTATATGTTAGCCTTCATAGCTTTGACACGAAAATGATCTTCATGTAACTTTTCTATCTATTTGTTACAACTCTGATGCATATTTGAAATGATATAATGGGACTAGATAAATAGCATTGTATCATGTAAAATGGTTTCTAGTTGGAAATTCATGTCAAAGCTAGAATTGAGATTTCGATCGGAAAGATGTAGACTCATTTCCCCTTGGGGAAAAGGATTATATGTTAGAATTCATAGCTTTGACATGAAAATGACCTTCATGTAACTTTTATGTCTATTTTGTTACAACTCTGGTGCATATTTGAAATGATATAAGTTGCATTTTTCTGTAAAAAGTTAAAACCCTTTTAAAGCATAATCATGCCATTCAAAATTATGTAGCAAGTGATAATAAAGACTTCTGCTCAATTTCAATATGTAATGGGTGAAAATTATGTAACAAGTGATAATAAAGACTTCTACTCAATTTCAATTTCAATATGCAGTGGATGACAATTAAAACTTTTTAAAACTATTTACCTATTTCCAAATGAGCGTGGAAAATAAATTTCTCACAATGCTTTACCAACATTTTCATACTTATTACAAAACATCTTCACATGATTCATATAACCACATACTTATTACATGACATCTTCACATGATTCATATAACCACATAACTTTCAACATTTACAAAAGTGTTATTACCATCTACCACTTTTGACACATGAAATCATAATAAAAAACAAATATGGGTTGGTAGGTGGTGTATCTTCACGAGAATAAATGAAAATAACAAAAAAAAATGTTTATTAATAAATAAAAATAAAAATAATTTATTTTACAAATTCTTAAAAGTAAATAAATTTATTTTACATTATTTAAGCTTTACAAAATAGTAAGCTATACAAAGTTTCAATTTGGATTTAACATTTTTTAATATGTGTGTTTTTGTTTAATTGTTATATTTTTTGCCTTTTTCATTGGAATACGACGATATAAATCAAATCACAATTTTTTGATGTTTAAATTGCATTTATGAATATAAAAATGAATCCAACGTTGTGAAAAACTTCTAGGTACTTAGATTATACATAAATAACCAATCCAATCTGTAGATTCAACAATTTCTCGTCGGATTTCCTACAAATATCCACAAAAAATATCCTCACAAAAAGAAAAAAATTAGAACAGTTAAACTATGGATAAAAGAAAGAGTTGCCAATAAATTAATTTGATATTTAATTTTTAAAACATTATTTTTTAAAAAATTATATAGAGAGAGATACTTTTTTATTTTACATCTTTATTTTCATAAGCTTATTCTTATGTAAAATTTATTAAATAAGAGTCCATCTTATTAGGGGAAAGCCATCAAACAAGGGAGGAGAAAACATTAAAAATGATATGCCCTCTTGTCCAACCATTATATCCTCTTACCATTTGTGGGGCAAACAAACTCAAGCCTTGGTTTATAGCAGCATGTTTATGTAACCATGGTTGAGCCCACAATCCTCCCTAGCACATGCGATGACTACTATTTCACTTCTCTTTTTTCATTTGGAAGCCTTCAATATTACAATTTATGTACCGAGGTTTTAAGTTCCGAGAGGGTTTAAAAATGGAGAAATTCAAATATTTAAGAGAGTGCATCATGGTGGGAGGGGCCAAGGTGAGTGTTGGAATGAGCAACATGACTAGAAAAATGAAGGGGATTTTACAAGTATAGACACAAATTGACAAGATCATGGAGGAGGCTACTTCTCAGAACTTCCAAGAGCTTGAGTGGGTTGTCAATCTAAAGATATGTGATATGCTCAAGAATGGGAAACTCAGTCGTTGGGACGTTGTTAGGGGAAATACGAAAAATATCACTACGAAACAACCCATGGTTCAATACTTGGCTCTCATTCTCCTCAAGACTTGCACCATGAACTATGATAAGGTGTTCTATGAGGTGGCCTCTGAAAGGGTTTTGGACGAGATGGTCAAAATGATTGACAATCCTCACATCATTATCGGTAATTGAAACAAGATTTTGTAATTGATTCAAGCATGGGGAGAGTCTAGTGAAGATCTTTGTTATTTTCCCATTTTGAGGAGACATATATGGTAAAGACATTGCTTTGTAATTGGAAATTCAAATTGGGCATTTCAAATACATGTGTTAGCTGAAAATTCAGATTGGGTTTTTTCAATTGGGTAAGTTGGAATTTGAATTTTTTCAAGTGTATGTGGGGTTGGGTAATAGAGAACTAAAATTCCGTCACTTGACTCTAGAATACATGGTTTGTTCAATATCAAAAGTATGTGTATATGTAATACCATTAGAGCTATATGATGGTTTGGATTGAGGTGTCAAGACTTGAAGTTTCATGGTTGGTTCCAAGCTTGTAGAGGAATTAGTCTTGAGAAATCTATGGCAATCCATATTGTTTGAATAACTATAGTAAACCCCTTATCTTGATTTTTTGTTAGAATTCACATCTAGCATGTTCATCGTTGGGGACTGTAATTTATAAGTTGGAAGGAGGAAGGCGTCACTAACAAAAATATCCACCAGAGTAGCAGTAGAAGCAACAATGCACGTGTGACTAACACCAGGAGAGGAATGCATATTCCCACTAATAGAGACATCAACACGTCAAAGTCTCCATTTGGTTATTTCTAGGTTTATATTTATTTATGGTATGAACTCGAGGGCAACAGGCCAAGGGCGAAGATGAGAACCAAAATTTTTGAGATAGAGTTGAGGTCTTCCCTTCTTTTTCTTAGCAGTAGACCACCGAGGTTCAAGGTTTGATTCTCCTCCTAACAACACACGCTTAGTCATTATTGCTTTGAATAATTTATCTGCCAACACACAGGCCACTCGATGTTCAAATCCCATGCAGTAGCAATTGTTTAACTGGTAGTTGAGACGAAATGGAACAAGAGTGAAACTACATGCGTGTTGCTTGCCTCATATTCTCTGCCCTCCAATGGAAAAAACATGGTATTTTACTTGAAGAAAAAATTGGAGGGAAATAAATTTGAGTTTGACCTTATTCATTATATCCATCTCTACAAATGTCAACCTTTGTTTGGATTTTTTCTTTAAATTATTCTCTATTTATTCATGCTGCCATTTTCTTTCATTCTTGAAATGCATGTTGCAGTATGGGTTACAAAAACAAATCCTAGCTATCAAATGTTGGAGTATGAGAAATCAATGTGGTTAGGTGGGTGGGAATCATCATGGCAGATAAGCAAGTGATGTTTGATAAATAATATAACTTTATATTTGGTGAACAAGTTTATACTTTTTTAACTTCCAATAATATTTGTTAATGGGATTCTATGATGCTCTCCAAATTCATCATTGGATGCTTTATTATCATTGTTTTTTTTTTGTTTTTTTTTTCGGATTATATTTGCTCTCATTAACATTTATCCTCATGTTATCTTCATACTTATATAACCCAAATAGAAGAGCCAAGAAACCATTCAATTGTTCATGTCTTGAGTCTTCTAAATGAAATTGTGTGGATATATTGATTACAATGAGAAATCATATAGAGAATACTCTGGAGGTTTGGTACTTCAATAGTCATCTCAATCAGAAGGTTTTTCCCCATCCTTGTATGAGTGAATTTTGTATGCACTTTAGATGGAACTCCATTCTTGAGAACTTGTCATTGGGAGTGTATGAGTCATTACTATTGCAAAGTTGAAGAAATGACTCTCTCATGCACTTTGGACAATGGACCTCATTTGAATAAGTGGTTTCCAACCTCTATTTGGATTGTAGCAGTGACCCATGAAATTGTCATGATACATAATAACCCTCTATTTCCTCCTACCCCAATAGTCCTTGGAAAATTCCTTTTATATATCACCACTATATTGTTCTTGAAAGCTCCATTTGAAACTCTAATAGGTGTCGACTTAATGGTGAAGAAGCATTTCAATGCCTAGTACATCACATCCTTCCATAGTATGCACATTCACATTTACCCAAGTAGAAGACCTTTTGAAGTATTCATTTTTATAAAAAAAAACAAATCCCATGATCTTTGAACAACATAACCAAGATTATTCATTTCAATTTTGTATTTCCCATGCTTCAAGGGTATGCTAACATTGAAGGATGGAAGGAAAAAACTCTGAAGCTATCCAGAAACTTCTCAGTCATCGATTTCTGTCACATTCCCAGATTACAAAACACAGCTGTGGATGCCCTTTCAAAGAAGGCCCTATGTGGAGTGGTTGGTAGGCTCTCGGTTTATCATGTTGATAAAGGTGTCGAGAGCCCCACCACCTATTATAATTTATTCGAAGGATAATGTCCTATCTAGTTTTGATGCGTTTTTTGCTTTGAAAGCTTCTTAGATTCTGCTTCATCCTCCTTACTAATCAACAAGTTGTTCTCGTTATCTCTCTTTCTTGAAGCCTCTTTGCTCATGTCTCTGCTTGGGGCCGTATATTTGATCGACCTAACTCGCTATCCAGTAGAGGTTTTTTATTGTAAATGGATTTATACTCTTTATAAATTTGAGGGAATTTTTTCATGAAAAAAAAGAGTATGCTAAAGGTTACACTCTTTTATTTAATTTTCATAACAAATCATGATTCCATATTCGAATAACAAATAACTTTAAATGATATTTAAAATTAAAAAAAATATACTAATTTTACTATATATATTGATATCACTTCTCCATATTATCTTTGTTTCATCATTTATTCTCTCAATGAATATAATGATTATATTTTACTTAGTTTTACTTAATGTTTTTTTTTTACGTTTCCTTCTCAATATGATAGTTATCTCTCCTCGAAGTTGTCAAATTTCTTTAGTAAATTTAAACAATAATCTTAACATATCAATTACTAAGAACCTCATGAATCTCAATATGGTACCTCCTCATAATGATGAGCTACAAAGTCTAACATTTTTTCAGAGTGTGAAGATTTTATAAATGCGTGCAGATTCTGAAAAAAAGGCTACTTTGACAAAGTACGAAGAAAAACCTCGAAAATCGTGAAAACTAGAGTGTACCACAAGTAACTGTAACGCATTTAAGTGGAGTTCTTAAATACAAATTTGACACCAACTCGCCTCCCGTACAATGAGCTCATTCATCGGTAGGGTTTGAAATATCAAATTCAAATACAAGTAAGAATGACATTTTTTATTATATGTTTTTATGGAATACAATGAGCAGGGGTGAAAAATGAAAATCATATCCACATAAACAAAAAACGAGAAGAATAACTCTGATTTAATTTTAGGTTATTGTTAAGTTAGATATCAAATTAGTGTAGAAGATTTTTTTTGTTTGTGGGATAAGATTTTTTTTTAGAAGTAGTAGTTTGATTGCAAAAATATTTACAGAGTTATATATATCAGACCAACTTTAGATTTCTAGATTTTAATTTTTAATTTTTTAAGAGAATACACATTTTTACTTTTTGGGTTTTCTTGGAGGAATTGGTCAGAATCGGCCATGTAAATTTGGACAAAATCTCTATTTTATGTTGTTTAAATTGTCTTTCTAAATGCATAAATGGATTCAGGGTGTTGAAAAACCCCTTGGAAACTTAGTCACTCAAATCTGCAGATCCAACCATTCATCACCGGATTTCATGCAAAATCAAACGAAAAAAGTGGCCAAAAAACCTCCAAAAAGTAGAACGTTTAGACTACTCTGAGAAGTAGTTCTTGCACGCTCTCCATCCTAGCTCACCATCCTAATTCAAATATAGATGAAACATGCCCCTTGTGATAAGGTTGGAAGGATAGACCGTCCTTGCTAAATCATAAGTTTCGTGCTAGGCTTTGGCTCCCTGGTTGTTGGAACTAGCCTAGGGTTTGTTTGTAGTGGCAGAACCAACCTGATGAAACATGCCCCTTGTGATAAGGTTGGAAAGATAGACCGTCCTTGCTAAATCATAAGTTTCGTGCTAGGCTCTGGTTCCCTGGTTGTTGGAACTAGCCTAGGGTTTGTAGTGGCAGAATCAACCTGCTACCATCAGATCACCTTGATATATAAACAGAGATATATCTGATAGCGTATATACCACCTCCTCAAAATTGAAAGCTGCACAGCAAGCTGGTTATTGCTCCCTCCGGAGTTATTTTTTCAATAGATTCTCCCGTAGCATCATTTTAAATTTCCGGCCAATCCACAACTATGATCGATTTTCTGAATATCTGAGTTGGTTTAAAATGAGGCAAAACTCTTGAGATGAGATAAATTTCTGAAATGCATAGAACTTTGATCCATACAAAACTCAGACTAACCCTGAAAATCTAACTAAATTCAGATTTTTTTATTTTTTTTACCTAAAAAAAATAGATTTGTTTACTTCAGAATTAGCTTACTCCTTAACTTAATGCATTTAAATGGATTTAGTACCACAAGCACGTAGATTAGCAGAGTTTCAGAAATGAAATGCATTGAGGCGACCAAATACAGGTGCAGTAATGGCATTTAATAACTATTCTATGCAATACAGAGTGGGTACAAGCCGGCCAAGTTGCATCAATTTTACGTCAGAGACCCTATTAAATACCTGTGCTGTGCGCCATTTTTCACTCTCCGGAGCTTCGATGTTCCTCAAGAGCGGCCGAGTGTAAATGCTGTGCACAGCTGCGCAGAAGCCACTCACAGTTGTGAAGAAGAAGAAACCAGAAATGGATACAAATTTGGATAAGCGTGCAGAAGTTTTTCACAAGCTGCCTCTCGATTTTGCAGAGACTGAGAACCTTAATAGCATAAAGATGGGATACTCCTATTTGCTGACGACTGTTTCGTGGCCGCGATTGCTTGCAACTGTTGCACTTGTATTTGCCATACAGGGGATCTATTTGTGGATGCTAGTTATAGATGAGATCGTATGGTTTTTGCCGCTAATTTGTGCCATAGCGAGCATACTGATTTATTATTTCTGTGCGTCGAAACAGATCTACATGATGGAGGTGTCCTGTTACAGGCCGCCTCAGGAATGGAGGGTTTCGTTTCACAACTTCATAGAACATGCCATGATTTCACAGAAATTTACGGCGAAGAGCGTGGAGTTTCAGAAAAGGATTTTGGAAAGAGCCGCCGTGAGCGAATATGCTGCTGTCCCTCCTGCCCTGCGCTACTTGCCGCCAAGGCTAACGCACGCGGCTTCTCGTCAAGAAGCAGAGATCGTCATGTTTGGCTGTGTTAGGGATTTGCTGGAGAAAGAAGCAGAGATCGTCATGTTTGGCTGTGTTAGGGATTTGCTGGAGAAAACAGGCGTTGATGTTCATGAAGTTGGTGTCCTGGTCGTGAACTGCAGTGTTTTTAACCCTATTCCCTCGCTCTCGTCGCTCATAGTTAATAGATTTGGGCTTCGTAGCGATATCAAGACTTATAATCTTGGGGGAATGGGATGCAGCGCTAACCTAATTGCACTGGATCTTGCCTCGGCTTGCCTTAGGGTTTCAAATAGAGGAACTTATGCAATCGTGCTGAGCACAGAGAATATCACAGAAAACTGGTATTTCGGAAACTATGAGCCGATGCTTGTTTCCAACATTTTGTTCAGAATAGGTTGTGGGGCTGTGCTTTTGTCGAACAAAAGAAGCGATCGTCATCGGGCTAAATATAGATTGCTTAATGTCGTCAGAACGCAGAGAGCAGGCGTGAGCGACATAGCCTATCGTGCGGCATTTCAAGAAGAGGATCCGACAGGAACAGTAGGGGTTAATCTCAGCAAAGATATCATGGACATTGCTGCGGAGGCTCTCAAGGCAAATATGCGAGAATTGGGTCCCCTGGTTCTTCCCTACTATGAGCAGATTCTGTATTTTACTAGCAGGTTCTTCGTTTTTTTCTACGAGAATGCTGTGAAAGAGGCAGCGAGAGAATATGTGCCCGACTTTAAGCGCGCGTTCGATCACATCTGCATCCATTCTGGTGGCAAAGCAGTCATTCGTGCTGTGGAAAAGGGACTCGGTTTGCGCCCGGAGATGGCAGAGGCGTCGAAGATGGTTTTGTACAGGTTCGGGAATACCTCTTCATCTTCCACATGGTATCAGTTCCAGTATTTGGAATCTAAAGGTCGCATGCGAAAAGGCCAGAAGATCTGGCAGATTTGCCTCGGCAGCGGATTCAAATGCAACAGTGCAGTGTGGGTGGCAAATATAGACATTGCACCACCTGGCGACAATGCATGGTCTGAATGCATCATAGATTATCCTGTTCAAATCCCTGAAATTCAACCAATTTCCTGAAGCCCTCTTTTAGATGCATCCGATGATTCCCCGTGTAGGGTTTCATGTAATATCTCTGATGCTATCTACAACATTCAAATGTGATCAGAGATTTTTTATATCAATGGTAAAAAAAAGTTTTGAAATGAGTAAAGATTATTTTCTCTCACTCTTTATTTTTTAATTGAAATGCCCATGCAAAAGTTTTCATATCATTGCTCAATGCTGCTTCCAAAGATGTAAATGTAAAGATAAGTCACTTCCCAAGTAAATCTTATAACAGGGAAGTCATAAGTCCTCTTGATTAAATTAATTGGGGAGTAATTTTCTCGGATTTGAATTTATCAAATTTTTATAAGTAGTTTACAAGTAGTTTTGTATAGATCAAAAATTTTCATGTATTTTAGAATCTTGTCTTAGAAATTTTGCTCCATTTTAAACCAACCTAAATACTCAAAAAAATTAATCAAATGACCAGAAATTTAAAAATTAACCAAAAAAAAACTACAGAAAAAATAACTCCGATTACTCAACAATCTTCCAAATCTCTCCATGAAGATTTAATATGCTTTGTTACCCTATTATGTACATAGGTCTATTTCTGACTTCTCTACCACTTGTCTGTTCCACCATTATGAGAAGATGGTGCTGCTGCACTGCTGCATCTTATTACAGTTATTCATACATCGTGACTCCTGCCAGCATTATCCTCTCAATAAAATATTTTTTGTTCTTACGACGATTATAAAAAGAGTTTCGCGTCGGCGTGTTGATTCGACGCAGCGATGCAATCTTACGAAATGACCGTGACTTGCAGTCTAGTAATTAATGGAACGTACATCAAAGAGACAGAGGTTAAAAAGCTTTATTCTTTTAGGTTTTTTATTTTGGGATATTGGTACGAAATTTTATCTGATATTGTTGGATGTAAATTTAAGTGGTTAAATCTGTATAATTTTAGTGTTTTAGAAATTTTTTAGGTAGTTGAATTTATGGATTTCTTTTAGAAAGGAAAAAATTTAAGATTAAAAGCAAGATGAAATTTGTTCAGCAATTTCTCTGACCTTAGGCCTATTTGCTGCTGGTCAAATGGGTTAAAATTTTTGGACAATTGTTAATATTCTTTCTTCTAAAATTTTGGACAATTGTTAATATTTTTTCAAAATGGATATTGGAATTGTCAAAATTGTCAAATTTTAGATAGATTGTTTTATTTTGGAATTTTTATTCTAATTTATTAATATTTTTGCCTGAAACTGTGAAAATGGATAACAAAATTGTTAAAATTATCAAATTTAATTAACTGTTTCATTTTGAAATTCTTACCTTAATTGGAAAGAAGAAGACACAAGTAGTAAAAATGACATGGATAATGGAATTGTCAAAATTGTCAAATTTAATGGACTCTTTCATTTTGAAATTCTTATCTTATATTGAAATTGTTAAAATTATCAAATTTAATGAACTGTTTTATTTTGAAATTTTTATTTTAATTGAAAAGAAAAAAACACAAGTAGTAAAAATGACATGGATAATGGAATTGTCAAAATTATCAAAATTTTTAAAATTCTTATCTTGATTTGAAAAAAAACACAAAGGATAAAAATGAAGAGAATAAGACTAAAAATAATATTAATAGAAAATGTCTACCTTAATCAAAGACTTAATTATTAAGAAAATAAAATAAAACTAAAAATAATATTAATAAAAAATATCTACCTTCATCAAATACTTATTAAGAAAGTTTTTTTAAATAGAAAGTACATGAAATATAATTGATAAGGAGGAAATGAAGATAGCTACACACGATCTTCCAATAAATTGGCAAAATGCTAATACTCATCTTTAAAGGTGGGAAAGATGGGATACTATTAAAAAAATTATATGGTTTTAGAGCAATGTATATTTATCTTTAATTAAATGGTTCTTAAGTTTTGATCCACTCTAGAACTATGGAAGGAGAATGTATTAGTTTTTATAAGAAAGAAATATTTTAGGGAAGTTCATTAGCATATATGAGAATACCATATAGCAGAACTCTAAAATGGACCACATTGTGTGTGGAAGTGGATTTAAGGGAAGGCCTTGGATTATAAAAATATTTTTTTTAGATGTATTTGGTGTAAAAATCATGGCCATATTAAAAGAAGTTGCCCCAGTTCCTCCACCAACACACTATAATGGTGGTGAAGGAAGATCAGCTCAAAAGGGACTTCATTGATGGCACAAAAGGAGGCATGCCTTTCACTACTATGTGATCGAGAGAAGGAGATGGGTAAAAAGGTTCTAGAGGATATGGTCATTGAAGTTGATCCAAAGATGCTACATGAGCATAACAGGAAAGAACTATCACAATGTTGAAAAAGGCTCCAATGTCATGTCGCTTCATAGGAAAAAAAGGGTATGCTAAAATCTAGGCCCCTCCCTCGTGTTGCAAAAAATAGAAAAGTAGGTTCAGTGAGCCCTCCTCCCTTTCCTCTTCCACCCAATGGGGCTCTATGGGTTTGATAAGGGACGTCTTTAGTGATATGAATATAGCCCTAGTCTCCTCCCTTGCTAGGATTAAAAAACCCTATAGGTTGACTAGGGATCAAGGAAAATGAACTAAGATGATGAAGAACATGGTCAATCCTTACCTAAAAGAGGAGGTTGTTAGATTGTCTAGAGCAAAGGAAAAATTAAGTGTGGGGTTACAATCAAGATATTATTTGAGATCCACCTAAAAAATAATCTAGCCTATGTGAAAACTTGGAGACAATTGGGGGTCTAGAAGTGGATATTTCTAATAATATAGGGATAACCATGCTGGGTAGGAGGTCCTACAATCCCCTAGCCAAACAAAACACTAATAGGGAGGTTAAAAACAATAAAAAAATGAACTATCCATGGGGTCATTGGAGCAAGGACAATGCTTAGTATGGTTAAAAGATGATGGTTATGACCCTAAATTTGAGAGAGTTAGGTGCATCATTCAAGAAAAGCACGATTAGGAGACATGTTGCTTTACAAAACTAGATATTTTTCTATTACCTAAAGCTACATTGAAAGCTAACACTATAATTGACATGATTAAGGGGGTTATTAAGGGATGGGAATTTCTAGCACTCAACTCAGTGGGGAAATCAGGGAGATTCATAACCACTTGGAACAAGAATTGTAGACTGGAATCTTCCAATTTTTTCCATCTTAGAACTGAGTTGTATCTAGTGGATAGGGAAAATCCCTCCTCAATTTTAAATGTGTATGGCATGTTATCCCCTATCCTAGGGATAACTGAGGAGATTATGTCTCGAGGCCCACAGGTCCTAGACATGGAGTA